>JASDQU010435348.1:38724-69583 GCA_032191745.1 Picea mariana
GGATTACAAAGGATAGTCGATATTGTTCCCAAAGTAGTTCTCTTGAAATTTCTAAAAGATATATAGTCTGTTACATATTCTTTGAAATTGTAAATGTGTTTGTCTTAAAGACTATAAATGTGTTTGTCTTAAAGACTAGGATTGGGTCTCACGCGGACCATAAAGAAAATAAATACAAAAAATAAGTTTTTAGAAGGAAGACGGTGGGAGGTAGAAGAATCGGGAAGACCTGGTAAGAAGAAGAAAAGGAATTATCGGTCTTCAATTAAACCTTTCTAGTGAAAGAGGTGGAATAACTGGATGAATAACTTGATAAATAAAATAAGGATATGATCAACATAAAATTACTATGATGGTCTCTCCTTTTTTTTTCACTTGCTCCTTGATGTCCTTTTATCATTTTCATCAACGGTTACAGGAACCATCTCAACTGCTTCTTGCCCTTCATTTGTCAGTTTATCAATAGCTTTCTTGAACCATTATTCGATGTAACTTTTCATAGGTACCATGTTGATTTCATGCTGGATTTTAATGTTGAACAACTCTCCCTCCAAGTCTTGAAGATCAATGGAAATTTCATGTAATGATTCTTCAATATCCTGATATTTTACAGAGTAATCCACTAGCTAGTTATCTATGGCGTCCTCATCATATGCAATTATACCATATAATTTTTCAATTGATAGTCCTTTAAAAATCTCAACTTTCTCCTCGAATTTTTGTTTTGTTAGGAACAACAAGTTGAGGATCAACTTGGGATCTTGGACTTCGTTAGTGCTTCCAGCTAGGTCCACCTCCATGAGACTTTTGAATAAATCTTCTCTCCTTGTTATGGCTTGGCTGAATGCTTGGACGATGTTGTTCAAGTTCTTTATTTTTTCTTTCCAATAGGCATTCAACTGATTGATCCAACTTGGAGAGGGAAGGTCCTCTCTTCTCTTTATCTTTGACATGTTGGAAACTTTAACAACAAAGGGTAACATGACATCAACATAGAAGCCTTCTTCATTTTTTATGTCGGCATGTAAATATTCATGGAAGGCATGAACCTTCGAGCCAAAATAAATCATGTTCTTTGAAATTTCCCAAGCTTCTGTAATCAATGCCATTCTCTTGTTGATATTATTCTCCACATAGCTCATGGATGATGTGAGTAAGATCAAGGATCCTTTTAATTTATTTGCGGGCGTGGTGGGTCTGATAATTGCCAAAGGGATATCAAGGAGTGGAAGAGGCATCATGGTCTCTTCTAGTTCCTTAATCATTTCCTTTAACTTTCTATTTTTCTCTTCAATACCCACAATGGAGTCATCCAATGCATCGTTGTTTTCTCTATGGATTCTGGAAATATGGGCAGGCCATATATTTCTTAGGTTAACCTATGAACACGATTTCCCTTTTTTATTCTTTGCATCACTCTTCTCAAAAATCAATTTCTTATATTTGTTTTCAAATACAATGCTTTGGAATACAAATGACTCTTCTTCATCAAAGGTCTCATTCTCAACAATTTCCAATGATGGATTCAAGTGGGCCATGCCTCTTGGCTGATCAATGTTAGGAAACATTTTCTCAATGTCATCCGCGAGATCCATATCTTCGAGGGAGAAGATATTGATGTCACTTTCAACATTATGCTCTTATTCCTCTTATACAATATTTTTCCTCTTTTTCCTCAGAGGAAGTTTATGTGAGCATTCAATTTTTCCTGGTGGGGGTTCTTGTATCCTCCTCCACCTGAACTACTGTTGATTACTTTTTTATATGGGTGGGACACTGGAGCACTACTCCGAGATTTTTTAGTCTTAGGAGTAATAGTTCGGGACTGAGCACTCTTCTTTCTGGAACACTTTCCTTTCTATTTGTAAAATTCATTAGTACTGAGTATCATCTCTAAGTTGCCAACAGTGTGGGTAGGATCTCCCAAGTTATTATCTTCATCTCCTAGAACCATGCGGATAAATGAATTGCTAAAACCCACTGCTAACATATGTTCCACAAATATTCCATTAGGGTAGAACCCTTTATTATTTTTAACATACTTGAGATTCAAGTTGTGGAAGTGGTTTGTAAATTCATCAATTTTGTTCATATTTCTGGAAACAAAGTCCTCAATCTTCCAAGGCTAAGATATGAATTTATTTTTTCTTTTCTCATAAAAAAAGTGGAGCCATAAAATATATTTCCTTGCAACTTATGTAACAAACATTTTGTTGGATATATGGCATGGGAGAAAGGAGGGATTTTCCTTAGAACCAAAAATCCTGATAACATTGTAATTTTCCATTTGCTCCAAGGTCCCCTTTTTATTGAAGAATTTACTTTCTTGGCCACATATTCTTGGGGTGTCTTTTCCAAACAAAAATCCTTTAAAAGCTGAGACACATTCGTTGAAAACTTCATAAAAATGCAGGGAAGCTTTGTGCCTCCACAATGCTTGGTACCAAAAGGTCACGGGGTCAAATTCACAATTTACTTTCTTATAGATAGACAATTTAGGAAATCGACAGCAATGTGCTATCACAAAAACCAAATAAGAATCCATAAATAATTTCTTATCCTTTTTATACTGAGACAATTTGGAATATATTTCAGTGTAAATCAACTTTCCCCAATCGAAAATGCCCTGCTCCTTGACAGTAAAATATAAGATTTAAAGAATCATACGGGAAATGGTGGAAGTATTTTCTTGTCACGTAACTCTGGTAATGATCTAGATTTAGGAGTGAAATGAGCTGATTAATAGACTGACTACAATAAACATAGAGATATGAAGAATAACATAGATATCCAATGAACAATATATTCTATTGAATAAATGAAACAGGTTGAAACTGTAAAATTGCAGAAATGAAACACTTGCTCAAATGGCGGTATCTATGTCTGAGAAGAGATGTGGCTGCTACATGCATCTGTCTCAACAAAATCATTACACTGAGGCTCTAGAGGCCTTTTTGATATTTCTCATGAATGAAAAGACCCTAGACATCCAAAAACATAACTCTAGGAGGCGAAACACCAAAAGTAATGTGGGCCCATATGGGTAAGTTGGTACCTCAACTTCCCGGGGTCGTAATTTTTTCATACGACCTCTGTTTTAGGCGCGTGATAGCCCATTAGAAAGGTTTTCCATAGAAATACACATTACAACTTCAAACTTTGACTCTGTCTATAGTTTGACTGTGGCGAGACAAAATAACATTATTTAGGCCTCCAAAACGGCCCTGGAAATATAACAATATGTCATGACATGAAAACGTACAAAATAATTCAGTTGGATTAGGTAAGAGGCCACCAGTATCCACCTGGAAGATGTGTAGGGCTTCAGAAAACCCCATAAGTGTAGAACCCACAATTACAAAGAATTATAGAAGAACATTATGAACTAAAAATGGAAAAGAGGAGCTAGATGGAATAGGTGGGTGGCCACCAATATCCACCTAGATCAATCCTCCCCCCTTAGGAAGCAATGGTCTCCATTGCATTGAGTTCCCCCATCAGGTGAGGAAAATTCTGCTGGATTTGGCCCAGGGTGAGCCACTTGCATTGGTGTAGGAGCCGCCCTGCCTTGACAACCTGATAAAGCTAGATCCTCTGCTGGCGAGTGCCCTTGACCTGTGTATCCACTATATGATTAGTGGATGCTTTTTCCATGCAGCTAGGGTTGAGCTCTGTTGGTGTTAGTTGTTCGGCGATCTATGAGGTGTCCAATAATGGTGGAAAATATGGCCGAAGGAGGTCCACATTGAATATTGGGTGTAGTCCAAGGAAGGGTGGAGTGTTGAGCTCAAAAGCATTGCTACTTGTTATCACTAAAATTTCGTCCGCAAATCGTTACAGGAATCCAACATCTTCAAACAACTATGAGTCCACCCATGGAACAAAATTACCAAAAACACATTTCCAAAAGGTCCAAAACTATACAACCAGTTATAAAATCAAGATGCGCTATGACTACACAGGGTGCACGCGCACATGCACCATCCAGAAACGCAGAAAAAGTGCACATGCACACGATGTGTGATTGTGGTCGCTAAAAGCCACACACACCTGAGAACGATGCATTTATGAGATTGGTTGGCCTCCCACCCACTTCTGTTTCAACTTCCAAGTTGATTTGACATCCAAATCTCAGCTATATCCAACTGGGTGGCTGGTCAAAGACCTAAAGGTGCCCTAAATAACCCCTTTTCACACTAAAAGCTGGTTGCACAATACCTCCAAGTGGTGCTATAAAACAAGGCCATGGGTGCACTACATTTTCAAGGAATTCATTTGCAAGGTTATGCTGCTACTATTCTTTTGGGGAATCCTCTTTTCTCATCAAGAGCATACTAGCACCATTCCATTTGGGCAATCCACATCACCTTTTCAGTGAGTTAGCTTGGGATTATTTCACCATTTCTTTCAAGTTTCAAAGTTGTAAGAAGAGCTCAATTGTGGGGGTCCAAGAGCCCTCCCTTAGAGGAAGAAGGGACCCAAAGTCCTCTTTCTTCTCGGTGTTTTCTTTTCACTAATACAATCCTTTCCATTGGTGACATGAGTCTTGTTTGTTTCATGTTCTTATGTCCTTATGCTCAATAGTTTAGTTGTTCTTTCCTTTCTTAGTTTAATTCTTAGTTTAGTCTTTTATGTTTATTTTTATAACCCTTTCCTTCACTGTTGTATTGCTTAGCTGACACAACTAAGCTTGTAAGCACCTCTATTTTTCTCATTCAGGTGACAAAAGAGGCACAACAGGTTGGCGACTCCATTGGGGAAAGGTATCAATTTCCTACCCCATTTGGGTTATTCTAGCTCTTATTTCGGTTTATTTAATCTGCAGGTATCATAACCAGCCCAAGTTGACCTGCAAAACGTCCAATTCAAAGATGAATTGAGAGAATTCCATCCAAAATTTTCTTCAGGGTCGTGTGACAGGTGTGTGCGGGTTTATTGGCCGACAGTCGTGTATCATGCGCACGTGCACCAAAACTACTATGTTATTCATCACCTTCCACGCACCTGTGCCCAAAAGTCTTTTTCGGTTTGTGCATTGGTGCTTAGTGCGCCTCTGTCTACTCTGAGACCCGCACACCTATGCAGAAAAATACACATTGTAAGTCTTTTTGTGATTTTTGGAAGGCCCCTAGCCTTCTTAAAAATGATTCCATGCATGTTGTAATCTGCACCACACTTAGTTCCCTCTTCATATAAAGGGATTAGTCAAAACACATAGGGACTTAGGGGGTTTAAAATCATTATTTCCTCTTTTGTTTTCATTTTTCCACATGGATGGCTTGCTTTGACTAAGAGTATAAGTTGGAATCATTTGTAATCACATAAAACTTGCATTGGGACCAGAAATTAGATATCAATCGTTGAGTATGCTCTTCTCTCATGCTTCAAAGCGATCCTGAGAATCAGAAAAAGGTTGTAGGACAATTTCATATCCCTTAAAAATACTAAAACCTTTAGGAGAAGACAACATCCCCCTCGAGACTCCTCTTAGTTTATTTTTCAAACACATATCAAGATTGTAACGGGCCCATACATTCCCACATGCTACAAAAATAGGATAGTGTTGAAATTTACTTTCTTAGATTAAATCACTAGGGAAGTTTAAAGGTTTTTGTAACAGGCCCATACATGCCCACATGATCACAATCTAGGATAGTTTCAAAGCTTTCTTATATTAAATCACAATAGGGAGTTAAAGGAATAGTAATGGACCCACATGTCCACATGCTAGCTTCCTAGGGACTTTTGAATTTCACAACGTTGTACCAAAGACATTTAGTTAATTAGGTAATCAAAGACTTGTACGGACCAAGCGAAGTCCACATGCATCAAGGCGACACCTAATTTATTAAAGATTGCCACACTTTCACTCATTCACACACAAAAGTCACTCCTCACTCACATAGTTCTCATCTCGAAACGTGGAGGTTGAAGTAAGTTTCCTCCAAAGGGATTCCAAAACACCCCACCCTTTTCTTGATGAAACTATCCACTCCCACTTAATTTCAACGAGATTGGCACACACCCCCAATCTCTCAAACAACCACATCTAAATTTTTTTCTAAAAACTCACTAAGTTTTCCTCCACAGGAGGTGCCAAAAGAAATCTTTTAGTCTAGGTAGGATTTCGGGGATAGGAATCCAAATAACTCCCCGTTATCTGGTTCTCAAATTTTCAAAACAATAGAAGTTGTCAAATAGGAAACTTTAAATCCTCTAAGTCAAGTGTTTCTAACACCATAAGGTAGGGAGATACCAATGAAGGGTTGAAGGCCGAGGTCCGGTTGTTCTGTGTGTCCCCCATTGAGGCACCCACCTCTTGGATGGGATCCATCCCGTGACTCATTTCTTAGGCCAAAAATCCAAATGTTGCACTTTGACCGAGGTACCTAGTGACCAAATTTTAGGACATCTACCTAGGTGGAAATTGTAGGCTGCAATTGCACCTTGATCGGATTTTGTGTGGCTATTGGGAAATATCGCCAGTTCTTTCAGGATATTCCCCCTCTACCCCTCATTATAACTGATTGCTTCATCCTTCACTGGTTCCTCTTCCCGTGGCTTTAGACCCCACTGTCGAGTGTTATTGGAAGGTCCAGTGCTATTTTGAGAGGAAGGACGTTACGTCTTTTAGGACACGAGAATTTGTTTTCTTTGTTCCCCCACATGGACAAAATCCACTTATCCACATATATGCTTGTTTATCAAAACACTTTATGTATGATGCACTTAGGATTACACTTGATTTAGATATATATATCATGTAAAGTTCAAGAATTGCAAAAAAGGCTCTTGTTTATTTATCACTCTCACCACCATTCACACACATCCACTCAGCTAGTCAGACATCATAGGGGACCCACAGAACCTCGGTCGTTCCAGATGCTTGCTAAACCTCCCTCCTATTTTAGGGGGAGTTCCTAGTCTTGCCAACTCATCGGCTCCACCTTCTCACACTCCTTTGAGCGCCACTATCTTAGGATCATCTTTGCTTGGTTCCACCTTACTTGGGTCCAACTCCCAAGGTCCATCGTCCACTCGCTCTCCTTTACACAGAAGCGAGGGGCCTACTTCCTCTCAACGGGGAAGTACAAACCCACCTAGTCCCCCCTAAGGGTCAGGTTCACAAACCACTCACACCATGGCTGGAATTAATCCTCCACCACCACTCCAGATGCCATACTTGGCCTCTCTCAACATACCAAATCTAAGCAAACTCACAAATGATCCTATATTTCATGACCCCACATGGCCTTGCATGCCTACCAAACTACCTTCATATATCCCCAAGTTTGAAGGAAAGGAAGGAGATGATTCTGCCAACCATGTCATGACTTTCCACTTATGGTGCTCTTTCAACAACATTATGGACGATTCCATCTGACTATGATTATTTCAACGCACACTCATTTTCCCATCAGCCAAATGGTATGTAGATGAAAATTTAGGGTCCCATGCGACTTTCGAGTCCTTGGACAAAGCATTTTTTACCTTCTTCCAATTACCAATCCACCATGACAATGGTCTTGAACTACTCTCTAATTTTAAACAAACCTCAACCACACATATCGTTGATCACATTCACAAGTGGCGTCGGTGATGTAGTTTGTGCAAAGAAGAAACTACCAAACAACAATGTCTTGATTGGTTTCTCAGATCACTTGTCTCTCTCCTTGGTAAAGATGTAGCTTCCACCTTCCCTCAATTAGAAGAAGAAGCCATCAGTAAGGCTCAACAATATGACCTCATCTATTCACAATCATGATACTTGTACACAGTACTTCCTGATCTCCCAAAACCCATGCCATTTGGCCAAGATAAACCTGGGATGTCTCACTCAGCAGACAGATTGATTGGTAACACCACGCACCACAATCCCCAACCCCAACAACCACCAATATATGGCACACCTCAATATCCAACGGCATATGGAGGAACCCCTTATTATCCCCCATCCCCTTATCAACAACCATACCCTGTTGCCCTCCCTCCACCCATCAGTGGGCCACCGCTGACACACACAATACGCCCACATATCCAAACAAGTTCTGGTACTCCCTCTATCTTAGCTTATACTCTAAGTACTAGCGAAAGAGCCACGCCTTCCTATGTACCCTATGGATCATTACCACAAAATAATCCATACTTTCCATTTCCTAGCCTTCCACAGCCCATAGCTTCACCACAAGGACACCCTCACGCTGGGGTTAATTTTGTTCAACCCTCTCCCATTCAGCAATATCAAAATTTTGAATAGATGAATATGGAAAATCCAACCCATCAGTCAAATAATGCCAAAAAGAAAGGAAAAAACCAAAACAATAACAACCCAGGCCAAGGCGGAAATCACCCCCAACAGAACCGACCTACTGGGGGCAACCAAAACTAAGGGACGCAGAACCCCCAAGGGAGAAACAACAATAGGCGTCAAGGGAAAAGTAATAATAATCTTCGAACCAAATTCCCCTGTGCCCTTTGTGGCAAGTTCGGTCATTATACTCATCATTGCCCCCAAATCACTGATTTTAAATGGATGAAAGGCTCAGTAAATGGACCACATCCTCCAGCACTGCCTGCCCCTCAGCAGGCCCCATGACAATACGTACAACAACCACCCCCAGTCGTGCTGCAGAACCCCATTCCACACCAAGGAGTGATGAACACCCAATAGGACATGCAGCCTACCCCACCATAGCTGGGACAATATCTCAACCCAAACAATCCCATAGATCATACTATCCTCCTCACTAGTGAGGAAGAAGTCCTTCTACAGACACGTAGTCATCAATACCGTGCACCCGCTGAGTCTCCTCCCACTCCCCCAGAAACAATCCCAGCACCAATGGGACCCTCGTTGATGATTTCTTGCCCTAACACAGAAACACCTCTTCGCATCCCTCACATCCCATTGCACAGGAATGTCCACAACCCGCAGGCTAGGGCGGCTCATAATTATAGTTTGGTCGATGACTTAGCACAGTCCCCGGCTACAATGTCAGTCTTAGAAGTACTTCAAACTTGTCCCGCTCAACGAAAATCACTACTTTCCACCTTGGGGGCAGTCGACCCTACGGATACTCAACTCATCACATTTGATCTTGACAGCGGAGAACCTCGTCTCCCCGCTCTTATCTCTTTTCAAATCCCAGTGAAAATTTGGAACATTACATTTCATCGGTGCATCATCGATGAAGGTGAATCCACATGCATCATGTCCAAGTCTGTATGGAAGAAACTTGGTTCCCCCAAACTCATACCATCTGCCATTACCTTAAGAGCTTATGATGGACGACCATCTTCTCCTGAAGGGATCTTCTAAAATGTCCTTGTAGAACTCGTGGGCAAGACCATTCTCATTGACATTGAAGGTATCGAGTCCCCACTCGATTACAATATCTTGTTCGGTTGTAGCTACATGTACGCTATGAAGGCAGTTGCCTCTTCCGTCTTTCAAACCATGATGTTCCCCCATAATGGGAAGATCATTACCATTGACCAAGTTTCACATTATGAGCCTAACCCTTCTCCCAACATCGATAACATTCTCCCTTTCATCCATACTAATCCAGAGGCATACCCACTCATTGAAATGGGGCCCGAAATTTTCAAATTCCCATCCTTGCTAGGAACTTACCATGGTACGCCACCACTCCTTCATCCTTCCAATCAGGTATGTTTCATATCATCCAAAGGAACTGACATTGAGGATACCCTTCCTCCCAGGGAGGCTTCTCTCATATCTGACGTCCCACTAGTCGCAGATCCCCTCCCTCACGAGCCTCCTATGAACTCGTCGACTCCACTAGTTCACAATTTCACCTCACCCCAAGGCCATATCCCAGTTTGGGAGATCGTTCCCCAAGCCATTACTCAAATCCCCTTCTTTTACCCTCCACCAGACGTACAAGCTTTCCAAGTAGCCGCAATGCTTACCCTCCCTAATATGGTGCTGGCAATCCCAGTTTGGTATTTACATCCACCAGAGATGGTTCCTCAACCATCCCTCCCTCCCCAAACCGAAGGAATCCCAATGCAGATTCCCATACTCACTCCCACCATACCCCCTACACCCCCACTCACTAACCTCCCTGCCACAGCTGGGGGCAGGTGAAAGAAGAAGGAACCCATAGCTCCACTTCCCCCATCCATCCAACCTTCTTGCGCACTATGTGAGAAAGATGGACACCCAACCAACAAATTCCCATCTCTACCTGAGTTACGTAACCTAATTCAACTCAGTCAAACACCATCACTGTTCGTCACTTTATCAAGTACTGATGCTACCTCCCCTAACATTAGTAGCAAAGGGCTATGAACCAAATTCGCTTGTTCCATATGTTCAGAATATGGCCATTATACACACCATTTCCCAATGCTACCTCAATTTCGATAGACATTAGTAGAAATACACCAAAGCTTCCAGCATGAACCCAGTCCAGCTACATCATCCCCACCAAACATCACTGACATCCATTATGTCACGACTTCAGTCAACGAGCGTATGAGATGCCCTTGCTCTCTATGTGAATCCTTATATCATTTTACATATCAATGTCCTATGATCATTGAATATAGGCAACGCGAAGTGACCATGATTCAAACCCCTGCACCCCCTCTAGAATCGATGATTAACCTTACCCCATCACTAGAGATTTTTCATATTATTTCTCCTGAACCAGAAGCACTCCCTATTCCTCTGTGGTTCTTGGATGACTTATATGAGGATTTACCCCCAAATCTCCCCAATTCTCCCGTTCATTTCCCCATGGAAATTTTATTCCCAACTACGACTAATAATCCTCAGTATCTCAATATTTGGTTTATGTCAAGCGAACCATCGCAATCTCATTACGTCATTCCCCCTGCTTCTTTAGCACCAGAGGATAACCACATGGTGACAGTCATCAATATCACTCTTTTCGATCTATTGTATTCCCAAAAATTCTACTGTGACGAGGACATACTCGAGGAATTAACCACCCTTGACTACCCATGGGATGCGCTACACAACAGAGCGCTCTTCCTTTCACAGGAAGCCTTCATGCCTCCTAACCAACACCCCATATACACAGTCAAAACCAAGGATTTTATTCCATCAGGGCATATCGACTGGTTCAGCAGCCCCATCCCTACCCCTGATTCTTTTGAAGAAGGCAATATGGCTAACATTTCCCCCACCATCAAAATTGATATTTCCATCAAAAATGGAGTCATCGAGGAAATCACCATTGGCGCCGCATGCACTCCTCAAGAAATCACCGCCTATAAAACCCTCTTTCAAGAATACTGGGATATTTTGGCCTGGTCATACACAGAGATGCCTGGCCTTGATCCCTCTATTGTCGAACATCGCATAGACACCTGGCCTGATATCACACTGGTTCACCAAAAACAAGGACCGCTACACCCCTCCAAAGTAGAGGCTATCAAAGCTGAGATTGAAAAATTATGTGTTGCTGGGTTCATCTACCCCATTGCCTATACCTCATGGGTTTCCAGCCCTGTACCCATTAACAAAAAATAGGGCACTATCTGTGTATGCATAGACTTTTGCAATCAATCACGCCTATCCCAAAGACAACTTTCCAATGCCTTTCATCGATCAAATTATCAACAATTGTGCAGGCCACAAGGCTTTATCATTCATGGACAATTTCTCTGGTTATAACCAAATCCAAATCCACCCAGCCAATCAATACAAAACCGCATTCACCACCCCTTGGGGTACTTTTGCATATTGTGTCATGCCTTTTGGCCTAAAAAATGATGGCACAACTTTCCAATGGGCTATGACATACATTTTTCATGATCTGGCTCATATCATCCTCGCATACTTGGATGACCTCACAGCTCGATCCAAAAAATGAATTCAGCATCTTGATGATTTACGAATCATCTTCCAAAGTTGTCGTCAGTACAACATCCGCTTGAACCCCCTTAAGTGCGTGTTTTGCATCACTGATGGGCACCTCCTAGGGTTCATTGTTTCCCAAAGTGGCATTACCGTGGATCCCCTCAAAGTCCAGGCCATCACAGAAATTACACCCCCACAGAATTTACGCCAACTCCAGAGCCTACAAGGAAAAGATAACCTTTTAAGGTTATTTGTCCCAGACTATGATACTCAAGCACATAGTTTCCTTCGCCTACTATGCCACGACATCCCATTCCACTGGGATGAACATGCCCAAAAATCATTCAACGATCTTAAAATGGCACTCTCCAATGCCCCTTTAATTAGTTCACCTGACTATAATTGTGACTATATCCTCTACATATCAACGTCAGTCGTCTTAGTAGCAGGAGTTCTCGCTCAAATAGGAGATGATGATCGTGAGCATGTCATTTACTATATTAGTAAAAACCTCTCAGGGCCACCTTTGAAGTATAATCATGAAGAGAAACTAGCCCTTGTCATCGTTCTCGCAGTCCAGAAACTGTGCCATTACATTCTGCTTCGCATGGCCAAAGTCATAGAAGACTCCAAACCCATGCAATACTCACTCAGTCGTCAGCAAATTTATGGAAAATTTTCTCGATGGATCGTTATTCTTCAGGAGTACGACCTCGAATTTTCAACACCCAAGAGCAAGAAAGCTCTCGCCCTCGCTGAACTCGTCACAGCCTTCCCCTCCGATACTACCAGTGCCCCCGTCAATATCAACTTCCCCGATGAACATCTCTTTTACATCACTTCGGATGATCCTTGGTACGATGACCTCCTCGTCTACCTCCGAACCCAAAAGTTCAGTAACCACCTCTCATGAGATGATCTTCGCCGTGTCCGCCATCAGGCCCCTCGCTATCTCCTCATCGGAGATATCTTATATCGACGAGGGGTCAACACCATACTCTGTCGATGCTTGACTATTGACGAGGCTGATAGAGTCTTGAATGAATGCCATAGCGGCACATGCGGGGGCCATATCTCGGGGATGTCTACTACTCAAAAGATCATCCACGCAGGTTACTTTTGGCCTACATTGTTTCACGATTGCATTCATGTCGTGAAACGATGCGATAAATGTTAGCTTTATGCCAACAAATCACGAGCACCACCTGCTCTTCTACACCCAGTCATTACTGCAGCCCCCTTTTGTAAATGGGGCATCGAATTCATGACTTGCAACCCTCCTTCCAGCAATGGAGACACATACTTCGTTGTCCCAGTTGATTGCTTCACAAAGTGGGTTGAAGCCATGCCTACCTTCAACAACACGGCAGTGCGTTTTTTCTTTAATCACGTCATATCCCACTTTGGAGTACCACTCCAACTAGTCTCTGATCATGGGAAACATTTCGAGAATGAGATTTTCATCGAACTCTCATCCCAGTTAGGATTCTCCCACGAGTTTGCCTCACCATATTACCCTCAGTCCAACGGACAGGTCAAAGCAGTTAACAAGGTCCTCAAGACCATGTTACAGTGCACGGTTAACAAACATAAGACCAATTGACATCATATGTTATTTTTTTTTCTATGGGCTTACCGTACGGTCGTGAAAACAACCACCGGTTTCACACCATTTCATCTAGTCCACGAGGTCGAGGCCACTCTTCCCATCGAGTGCAAAATACCCACCTTACGCACCTCAATTGAGCTATTACCCGACACTGCTCTGATGGAGCAGCGTTTGCTGAACTTAGAGTTCTTGGATGAAGATCGTCGATCTTCATTACAGAATAATGAGGCAACCAAAAAATGGTCAAAAGCCACCTTTGATCGCCATGTCAACCTTTGCTCATTTCACGAAGGCGACCTGGTCCTTACTTACAATATCACTCATGATACCCTCGGTGATGGAAAATTCGAGTCACTCTAGCATATCCCTTACATTATCCAACATTGCCTCACCAAAGATGCATACATCCTGGCTTCCCCCAAGGGCCTCTCTCTCAAAGAACCTGTCAACAGGTTGTACTTAAAGAAATTTTACACCTGAGCGTAGACATTCTACATTAGGTTATTTTCTTTTATAGTGTTTTTACTCTTTTTTTCCATACCTTACACCTAAACTATCATTTGTGTTATTGACAGATGCCTCCTCCATCGGCCTACCACATCGGTTACACCGACGACGCCAGTCGTTGGACACAGAATCTCACTTCGGCTGCTTGGGCCCTCTTTTTCCCCTCACATGAACTGCTCCACTCCAGTGGCATATGTTTGGGTTCAGCAACCAACAACCAAGCCAAGTACATTGTCATCATTGGTCTCCTCGTTGATGCCAACCATCATCGTATTCGTCACCTTAGTGTCTTACTTGACTCTCAACTATTCGTCCTCCATCTCAACAATGTGTACCGTGTCCGCGATCCTTGCCTTTTCCGCAAATACCTGCAAGTTAGACTTTGATCTCGACATTTTGATTTCATTACATTTACACGTATTCCAAGACAGTTTAATCAAATTACAGATAACCTGGCTAACATTGTACTAGATTGGAATATATCACATCAAGACACCTTTACACACACCTAAACCATCAAAAGTCTGTCACAACATATAGATTAGACATCATACACAACATTAAACAATTATCACACACATGTGAAACATCACAAAGACCCCAAAATATATATCCATATATATATATATATATATATATATATATATATACATATATATCGGTCAAAAGTGCCATCAAAATGTTTGCATACAAATAGAATACATTGTATACAAAATCCGTAGGCCAGTGAACCACCTCGATACAAAACTGGTGTCACCACACCGAAATGGGCTCACCAGCCTATATAAAATACAAAAATACACTTAGAGACACTCATGGTGCCTCTAGAGCACCACCTCAGGGCCCTCCCTTAGGTGGTGGTGCCCCACCCACTATCGGTCCCTCCAAACCTGGGGGTAACCCCCCAGTCATCGCAACACCTGCTACTGCTGCTCGCTAAACCACGGTCTGCCACATCAATGAAACCCCCACACACTACTCTAGGACACCCTCGTCCTAGATGCGCGACCACATGCCCTCAGGCACTCCCTGTAGTACCACCTCCAAGCGACGACGAATATCCTCAAAATCTCCCCCGGCCTCAGCCGGAGGAGCATGCGATGGCCCTGCACCAGGGTCGTCAAAATGACATCTCCTAGCTGCTCTCTCATCGCCAACTGGTCTCACCTCAACATCCTCACACCGTCATCTCTCTCCCACCCGCGGCTCTCCCTGCGGAGGCCTCACTGGCCCCTAACGAGCCAAGTCTCTAACCAACTCAACCTCATGCCCACGAGGTCCCACATCTACACATACAAACAAACAAAGGATAGCATCAACATCCATCTATACATAATACACATGATATACTATCTAAATATCAAAACATAAACAATCACAACATACCTCAGTGGTCGAACAACTCTCCCAGAGGTAACACCATATCTGGATCACCCCGAAAGTCCACCCCATAGTACAGATACTACAGTATGATCTATGACATCTACCGCCACACCTGTGCAGCCTCGGCCGTAAAAAAATGGCCACCCTCCCCACCACCGTGGAAAATCAAAATCCTCGACCACCACATCAATTTTGGCTCTCGTGCACTAGGTGCGCCCAATAACACTCTAGGGCGCAACATCGACACCCTCTCCAAAAACTAGGAAACCAAGATGGACCCAAAAGCAAAGTCCCCTGAGTCTGCAACCCGACACCTGTCGAGCTGCCCTACAATCTTGGCATGCAGCATCAAGCCTCAAGAAAAATTCTCTCCTGCCAACGCCCTCCCCATAATCCTTGGTTGACCACCACTGATTCGCTGAGTCGTGAGGTACCCATATACCCTCACAATCATCGTTGCTACATAGTGATGAACTAAAGCATCCATAGCCTCAATACTCACCATGGAGCCTGACATAAAATCATCTCTCAAAAAATACCTCCGACCCAAGGTAGCCAACTTCCCATCCCCAGGTAATACGGGCTCCGCTGGTAAGGGCGTTCCCCGAAAAGGGAGCCCAGTCAGAAAATACACATCCTCCACCGTAGTGAAGGCTAGCTGCTCACCCCGCACCATAAAATAATGCAGATCCGGACTCCACATTCAGATCAAGAACTGTAGGAGCTACTCCTGGGCCCGTATCAAGGAGCACTCAAAGAACTTCAGCAGCCCATAAGCTGCCAAAGTGGCATGCACCGCCGGCTCCTCAATAGCCACAACCTCCCTAAGCTGTGACCAATCCCTCTCTCTCCAGTGAACCGACATCGTCCCAATGATCACCTACAACCACATAATCCAATTCTCTATCATCCATCTCGAACATAAACACATGAAAATCTCCAAAAAAGATAAGTTTTTCACCCGTCAGCCTTGCCCCCAAGGCGCGTCTGTTTAAACCCACAGGCGCACACACATGCGTGCTTGTTCAAACCACAGGCGCGCACACATGTGCACCTATTCACCCCACAGACGTGCACACATGTGCGCTTGTTCATCCCACAGGCGTGGATGTGTGCATGTCTGTCGACCATACAGAGGCACCTTCATGCACCCCTGTCATGTACACAGGAGTGCATCACAACTCGCCTGTCCACTACACAGCTACGCACCCATGCGCAATTGTTTAGCTTACAGGCGTGCATACAATGCACACCTATTTCCCTCCTTAGGGCGCACCCATGCACGGATATCCAGATAATAGGCACGCACCCATGAATGCATATTTCCAGATCGCTCGCGTACTAGGGGGCCCACACCCACAAAACTCCCTGTATGGCCCTCTTTACAGGCCCTACCCACAAATAGAAAACCTAATTCTATGCAGGATGATAAGACCACCAACCTGAAGCTCACTGGTCTTGAATCGACTGCCTCATTCTCTTGGAATCTCCAAATCTCCTCTGAATATCTCTCATCCAATCACTCTGACAGCAGGTACAAATGAGGTGGCAATGTGGGCCCTACAGCTATATATAGTTCTTTTTGCCAAACTTCCAGACCCCATTCCGGGAGCTCTGGGTGTTCGTTTTTTGATCCGTCTTCAACCACGAGATCAACATCCCATCCTCTACATAAAGACAGTCCCTGAGCCATTTTTTATCCTTAGTCCATGGGGTGCCATTTTTTCCATACCCCGTCTAGGTACGCATGCTCATGTTCAAAATTATCAAGCAAATGCTTGTATGTTCGATTCTCTTCAGATATTGTTCACATCAGGTATTTGTTTTTCATGTGTGCAGGTACTTGGTCATCATACACCAGTGCAACCCCTTCAGGTATATAATCAACACTGGCATGTAATCATTCTCTCTAAATCTCAATTGCATCTCTAGTCACACCCTCTGAAATTTTCCTTTAGGGTCCCCATATCCGGCTCTGCAGTACCGCCACCTCCATTGCATTTTGGGTACTGTCACCCGGTAGCACTCTCCCCCACATGAGTTTTCCCATTCATAGCCCCCTTGGCATGTTGACACTCAAGCTATTTTTACCCTTTAGGGATGGGAGTCCTAATAGCCTTACATCATGATGCAAATCAACCACATACTCATTCTCCTCATTTTGCTAGCCTTCCCAACGGACTCCTAGGGCACTTCCTCAAGGATTATTTTGACTGCACTCCTGTAGCATCATTTACCCATCATCAGTCTTCCCATCCTCAAATTTCCCTCCATACATTGCCCTACTACAGAAACCAGCCTATGGGGCCCCCACCCTTCACTTGTTTTTTCCACCAACTTGCACCATCCCCAGGCCAAGCCATCCTACACTGGGGCCCTTGTTTCTGTATCTGCATTATTATCCCCGCGGATTTTTTAATTCTTTTTGTAACTAATCCGTTATTTCCAGCATGTTACATAGCTTTTTGTCGTCACCTTTGGCGACCTTCCTGGAAAATGCAACCCATGTCGCCCTTGGTTGGGGCACTCCTTATCATCTACTTCTGTTGACATCGTCCGTAAACTCCGAGTATCCCATAGGCCACATACCTCTGCTCTCTAAGTTTGTTCACTTTGTCCCGCCTCTAGCCCAACTTATCCCACGTCTCGTTGTCCCCCCTAACACTTGACCTCATTGAACGGTTGCAGCCACTTATACTTCGCATATATCCCCAACCAAGGGCAGTCTTGAGTCTCCATGCATCTTGACTTCGTCCATGTACCTCCTCAATTTCTAACCTCACCTAGTAGATTTCACAAAGCCCTTTGCTTCTTGGAGTCGTGTCTCCCTTTTTGTCGACATCAGCTCAGTTTCCAGAAGGGCGACAGTATCTTGACTCTCATTACCTTTCCAATGAAAAGTATCGGATGGCACAGGGAGACCCATAATTTCTCCCTACTGTCATTGACTCCCATAACATTCGACTTCAACACTTTCTCATTTTATGGTGGGTCTTACTTTGCGACTATTGCAGTTGTTTCTTATATTTGTCGAAGACCTCTGAACTTGGCTGGGCTATCAATGCCTACAGAATCCATGATACTTCTTATAGGTGTCATTTCCTACTATTCAGAGTATGTTCCTCCTTATAATTGTCCTCTGCCTTTATCACAACCACCCCAGAGGGCCCTACAGTTGTCTACATCAACACATCATTTCAGTCACTATACAACACCCTTCTTTTTGAGTTACATGACATGAGCATGGGGCATGCCCACCTCGTTTGTACACAATTTATTTTACACACCTTACGAAAGGTTGGGTCCTAAAGGTTCCCTTCTCCCTCCAACGGGTCACTCTTGATACTCTCACTATCTCTCTTTCTTACAACGGTACTCTCAGTAGAAGAAACATTGATGAATTTTGGCTATCTGTATGCTCCTAACCTCATCCATCAGGGGGCATTTGTTATCACTGAAATTTCATCCGCAAACGGTTACAGGAATCCAACATCTTCAAACAACTATGAGTCCACCCATGGACCAAAATTACCAAAAAAACATTTCCAAAAGGTCCAAAACTATACAAACAGTTATAAAATCAAGATGTGCTATGACTACACAGGGCACATGCGCACATGCGCCATCTAGAAATGTAGAAAAAGTGCACATGCACATGATGCGTGACTGTGGTCGATAAAAGATGCACACACCTGAGAATGACGCATTTATGAGATTGGTCGACCTCCCACCCACTTCTGGTTCAACTTCCAAGTTGATTTGACATCCAAATCTCAGCTGGATCCGATTAGGTGGCTTGTTAAAGACCTAAAGGTTCCCTAAACAACCCCTTTTCACACTAAAATCTGGTTGCACAATACCTCAAAGTGGTGCTATAAAACAAGGCCATGGGTGCACTACATTTTCAAGGAATTCATTTGCAAGGTTATGATGATACTATTCTCTTGGGGAATCCTCTTTTCTCATCAAGAGCATACTAGCACCATTCCATTTGGGAAATCCACATCACCTTTTGAGTGGGTTAGCTTGGGATTCTTTCACCATTTCTTTCAAGTTTCAAAGTTGTAAGAAGAGCTCAATTGTGGGGTTCCAAGAGCCCTCCCTTGGAGGAAGAAGGGACCCAAAGTCCTCTTTCTTCTCAATGTTTTCTTTTCACTAATACAATGCTTTCCATTAGTGACATGAGTCTTGTTTGTTTCTTGTTCTTATGTCCTTATGCTCAATAGTTTAGTTGTTCTTTCCTTTCTTAGTTTAGTCTTTTATGTTTATTTTTCTAACCCTTTCCTTCACTGTTGTCTTGCTTAGCTAACCCAACTAAGCTTGTAAGCACCTCTATTTTGCTCATTCAGGTGACAAAAGAGGCGCAACACTACCCACAACCTGGGTTATAGTGTAAGGCCCATAGTGAAGTGGACGGAGATTTCGATGGGGCCTTGTGAGACGTTCCTTCTGCAAATGTAACCAAACTTTATTGCCAACCTAAAATTGGTGCAGTACCCTATGTTGATCATGGCGTTGCTTGTAATTAGCATTAGATTTCTACAAAATATCCTAGACTTGTTGGTGGATACGATAAATCCACACAATGAATCTGGTGGCTTTGTCAGTATGTGGATTATTAGAGTTGTGCATGTGCAATATGTGCAAAATCATCCTATTGACGACCTTTGTTTGGCCATTTGTTTGGGGGTGGAAAGTAGTGGATTTAGTGAGCTTGGTTTCCAACAGTGACCAGAGACTTGACCAAAATGTGTTGAGGAACCTGTTGTCCTGGTTGAAGATGATGGTCTGTGGTATCCCAAAATGGACCCACACTCATTCAAAGAAGATATTGGTAGTATTGGCCACTGTGATATTATTCTTACAAGTTGTGAGGATGGCCATCTTCGAAATTCCATACATGTAATCATTTCCTTTCTTGGTGGACGGAAGGCCAGACATGTAATCCATTGAGATGGATTCCCAAGGATTCTCAGGATTAGGAAGAGGGGTGTACAATCCTTGCTTCTTGATGGTTGGCTTGGCAATGGCATAGGCAGTGCAAGATATGATAGACTTATTGATGTCCTATCAAAGTTTTGGACAATAAAAATGTTTCTAAAGAATGATCATAGTTTTCTCCACCCCAAATTGTCCTGCCACCAGACTGTAGTGGGCTTCCAAAATCAGCGTTGCATGCTCACTTGTAGGAACCCAGAGATGGACCAGATGGCATAATAGTTTGTCCTGAATGTGAAAATCAATGATAGTCACATATTTACCCAAGAGATGATAGGTGGTGGCGAAGTCTGGATCTTGCTGATAAATTTGGGGCCACTCAGAAGCCTCATGTCCACAGGAATGGAGCATATTGGTGAGTGTAGCCACAAGAGGTTGACTGAGAAAGTCAACGACGTGATTTGAGATCAATGTCTTATACTTGATGTTGAGATGGAACTGATATAGGTAGTTGGACCACTTTTGATAGTGGTCATTCTTCAATTTCCCCTATGTCTGTATGAACTGCAGAGGCTTGTGATCAGTGTGGATGATTGTCTCCTTTCCCAGGATGTAATGTTTCCATTGATGACATGTGTGTACAATGGAATACATTTCATTGTCATAGGTGGGGTATTTACGGCCAGTATCTGAGAGTGTCTCACTATGGTATGCCACTGGATGACCATGTTGAGTGATAACTGCACCTACAACATAGTCATATGCATCAGTCTCAATCTCAAACGATTGATGCAAATCGAGAAAGGAGAGTACTGGAGCTGAGCATAAGCGATGATTCAGATCATCAAATTCTCATCGTTGTTCCTTCCCCCAAACAAAAGTTTCCCTGTCACCGCTCTTGGTCACCTAGCTGAGAGCCCATGCAATATGGGAGAATCCCAACACGAACCATCGATAGACGTTGGCCAGTCCCAAGAAGCTCCAAAGCTCAGTTAGTGTGGTTAGGTCTGGCCAACTATGGATGACTTGGATCTTGGCTGGATCAACATGTATCTCATGTTCATTAACAATGTAGCCCAAGTATTGGACCATGTTCATGCCAAACGATCATTTTTCCAAGTTGGAATATATCTTGTGCTGCTACATAGTGCTCAAAACCTGTTGAATATGTCGCATGTGCTCCTCCCAAGTTCTGCTGAAGATGAGGATGTCATCCAAATATACCACCACAAAGGAGTTGGTAAAGGGTCTCAATATATCATCCATCAACCTCATGAAAGTGGTTGGTGCATTTGCTAAGCCAAATGGCATGACGAGCCATTTGAAGAGACCTTCTTTAGATTTAAAGGATGTCTTCCATACATCAATTGGTTCGATGGGAACCTGGTGGTAGCCAAAGTTTAGGCCAATATTGCTGAGGAACTTTTCCCCGTTGAGTTGGTCAAGAAGGTCATCAATCTTGGGAATTTGGTACCAGTTCCTGACTATGATTTTGTTTAAGGCTCTGTAATCAATGCAGAGTCTCCAAGTCCTGTTCTTCTTTTGCACCAGTACAATCGGGCTTCTGCAAGGGGAGGAGTTGGGTCTGATGTGCCCATTTTGAATAAGCTCTTGGATCTTAAGCCTGATTTCGTCAATTTCCATCAGTGAGTGATGATAGACTGGCCCATTAGGTAGAGGTGCATCGGGGGTTATCTAAATTGGATGCTTGACATGACAGTGCGTTGGTACCCCGGTGGGTGAGGAGAAGATGTCTCTGTATTCTTCCACAATCTCGTCCACTTGCTTCTGCTACAAAGAGAGGCTTTGTGTAGAGGCCACGAATGTGGTGGAGACCTTGTTCTTACTGTAAGCATGGATCACAAAGAAGATGAACTTCCTGATTTGTGAAATAACCTTACTGCATTGCTTAGCAGATATTAAAGAAATAGTTGTAGGCGATGCTACCTATGTTATCTTGTACACTTGTATACCCAAATTAATAATAACACTGCAGGGTCTAGAATCATACACAACATGATGCTTCCAAAAATATGGTTGTCCTAAAATAAAATCACAAACTTCAAGGGGAGAAGTATCACAAAATACCTCATCTTTGAAAGTCTTGATGTTGTAGGGTAGACAACATTGTTGGCTAACACGAAGATCTCTTCCTTAGTGAATCTAGTCGATGGTGTAGGGATGTGGGCATGGTGTCGTTGGCAGGTCCAGTTGCTTGATGACCTCTGTTGAAATCAGGTTCTTTTGTTGCAGCTATCGAGAATGAAATGAAGCAGAGCCGCCTTTACCCACATTTGTGAGTGAAAGAGTCGTTCCCCTTCCTATGGTTATTTTGGTTCAGTTGGTCAGACTTTGGTGGTAGAGACGGTGTAAATGGGTTCAACATTGATAATCTGCTTCCCTCCTTCGGGATTTGATTTAAAATCAGAATCGACCTCTGACTCGGAAGCCTTGAGCTCGGCCATGAGTGACTGCTTGGAGAAACAATCTTCAGTGTTTTGCCAAGGGATTTTATGGTACTCACACCATTTTCTCATGTCCTTCTTCGTCTTCTCATTTCCCTTATTGTGTTGCATCTTGGAATGGTTGTCCTGAGAGAGGCCATCTTTTCTCAGTCCCTTTCTATGTGGGTTGGGGCCACCTTTTCCCTACTTCGACTGTGAGGAGTTTGCAGATCCAAACTATTGCCTCTTCTACTTGAATTTCTCCTCAATCTTGACAATGTATCTATAATTCATGCCCAATGAGGCGATGTCCAGAAACTCCATTTATGTTTGAATGTATCTATGAAAACAAATATGGTATTTGAGCACCAGATGACACTCAGAGTCTTTGATACCCAATTTGGTGGACAGGCTATGGAAAATATTGGTGAAATCTGGTACTGTCTGGTCGCTTTCTTGATGCAGGGTGGTCCATCTGGTGTATTGGTCCTTGTAGCTTCCAACATGGTAGTACTTTTCTTTAATGGCATCTCAGAAGGAATCCCATGTAGGTTCCACCAAAAATATTGTGGATTCCTTTATGGCCATTTTCTCAGAGTAATTATCCCACTAGTCCTTAACATGGGGGACAACCTGAAGGAGTGAAAAAGTAATCTTTTCCCTATCGAAAAAAGTGTGGACCGAAAAATACCTTTCGAGCAGATTCAACCATTTATCTACAACATCCGCATCTATCAATCCTTCAAATAACGGAATATCAAAATTTACTTGTACCTTGAAGGGGGTTGCATGGCCACTTGATGAAGATGCTTCTCCTCTGGGAAGCCATTAAAGGATCTGCACAAAGTTGTCCATCATTTCATTCCTTTGTCGTGCGAGGGCTTCCTCGAGAAACATTTTAATAGGATATCCTAATCCATCATCTTTCTTTTTGTCCCCCATGGGTTTTTGTTGGTCTCGGCATGACCAATATTGAAGCGAATCGATTGGTTCGAGTCCCAACTTATTTTACCCAGATCTTTTCGGGGACATGCACAAAAAAAAATAAATGAATTGGTTCGAGTCCCAACTTATTTTACCCAGATCTTTTCAGGGACATGCACAAAGAAAAATAAATGAAGAGCAGACCGCTCTAATACCACTGATCTAGATTTAAGAGCGTAACAAATTGATTAATAGACTGAATACAATAAACATAGAGATATAAAGAATAACATAGATATCCAGTGAACAATATCTTCTATTGAATATATGAAATAGGCTGAAACTATAAAACTGCAGAAATGAAACACTTGCTCGAATGGTGGTAGCTATCTCTGAGAAGCGATGTGGCTGCTACATGCATTTGTCTAAGAAGAATCATTACAATGAGGCTCTAGTGGTCTTTTTTATATTACTCATGAATGCCAAAACCCTATACATCCAAAAACCTAACCCTAGGAGGTGAAACGCCAAAAGTCATGTGGGCCCCTATGGGTAAGTTGGTACCTCAACTTCCTAGGGTCTTAGACTTTGCATGCGACCTCCGTTATAGGAGTGTGATAGCCCATTTGAAAGGTATTTCAGAGAACTACACATTACGTTGTCAAACTCTGACTTTTTCTATCATTTTACTGTGGTGAGCCAAACAAAAATTGTTTAGGCCTCCAAAACGGCCTTGGAAGTACAACAAGATGTGCTAACATGAAAACATACAAAATAATCCAAATGGATTAGGTGAGATGCCACTAGTATCCTCCTGGAATATGTGTAGGGATTTAGACAACCCCATAAGTGTAGGACCCACAATTACAAATAAGTACAGAAGAAAGTGATGAACTAAAAACAGATAAGAGGAGCGAGTTAAAATAGGTGGGTGGCCACCAATATCCACCTGGATCAGTTAAATAACCAAGAAATTTCCCGAAAGGGGTTTTTGAGAAACTTGACCTGAAATCTGGTAATATATTTAGGGATGGCCATAGGATTTTCCAATAATTCGGGTAAGAGATCTAGGCCATTATCATGATTTTTCAAGAAGTTCCTGCAATCTTCACATTTGAAGGTGAGTGTTGGCTCTGGGAGTTTCAACATTTTATGGAATACTTGAGGTGAAAGAGAGATGGGAGAATGGTCTTGGAGTTGAATCATCCTCTAACTTGGTATGTACTTCTCAGCACACCAGGAAACCAATTACTTGCATTCAAAAACTTCAGGAACACAACCTGCAAGAGCAATTTCAGATGTCCAAATTACTTCCTTCTGAGTAGAAGGGGATGAATAGTAAGAATACGCTCTAGGAAAAAATAGGTTGGGAAAATAGAAAGGGGAGGGAAATTTGAAAAGAGGTAATTGATCTGAACAACTGGCTCCAACTATGGGATGATAAACCCCTGCGGGTTGTCAAGAATCTAGATCCTTTCATGACTAGGTGCTTCCTCCTATTGGGCTATGGAGTCAGAGTAAGAATACACAAACTGAAAAGGTAAAATTATGTACAATGAGAATTAGAAAGTCTTAGGAAAAGAAACCTTTTAAATGTTTCCCATTGACAGGAATCATAAATCTTTTACACTCCATGTCTTGGAGCATATAGGAGTTAAAACCCAATATTTTCTCGACGACGTATGGTCCGATCCAGAGTGCCTCGAACTTTGTATGCATCAATGGTTTCTCCTTGGCCTTGTTCCAAAGTAAAACCATCTCGCCCTTCTGGAAATTATTCACAATTGTGCTCTGATCAAAATATCTTTTGACGTTTTGCTGCCTCTGAGAAGTTCGATTCAGGTCTTTGCTTCATTCTTCTTCCAACTTCAGCAACTAATTGATTCTCCTCTAGATGGGTGAAGTGTTTTTTGTATCTTATGTATTAACCATGAAATTCAATGCATTGATTTCGAGGCTAATTGGAATTTTCTCTTCCTTACCATAAACCAATGTATAAAGGGACATCCCAATGCTTTCTTTTGGAATTGTTCGACTTTCCCACAATGCATCAGTCAACTTCAAATGCCAATTCTTTTGGTTCTTGTCAATGATTTTCTTCAGTATCTGAATAAGTGTTTTGTTTGTGGATTCTTCAAGGCCAATACCTTGTGGATAATAATTCGATGATTGACCCATGATAATTCCATATTCTCTGCAAAACTCCATAAAATTAGACCCGATAAAAATAGAACCATTGTCCATGATAAATTTATCTGGGACACCAAATCTTGACATAATATTATCTTTGAGGAATTTGATTAGCTCTTCATAATCATCCTTCTTTAATTCCGCATCTTCCATCCATTTCGTGAAATAATCTATAGCCATGATAATGTACATATGCCCCTTTCTAAACTTTGGATTAATTGACCTGACAACATCAAGTCCCCATTGGGAGAACAATTTTTCTAAAATTATGGGCTTTAGAGGCATTATGAATCTCTTCATTTTTGCTAAAACCTGTTGGCATGATACAAACTTCCTTATTGTGGCATACGAGTCTCTGAAAATTGATGGCCCATAGAATCCTTCTCTTATAATCTTGTGGGTGGTTGCAGTAGGTGCAAAGTGTCCACTGCATATTCCCTCATGGTATTCTCTTATTAGTTCTTGGGCTTGATTTTCATCAACGCATCTTAGTAGTATACCATCATAGTTTCTCTTGAACAATATGTCAGAAATAAACACATATTGATTATCCTTCATCTTCAGTGTTCTTCGCTCCTTGGGGTTCATGGTGACAGGAAATTTCCCAGGTCTTAAGTAGAATATAATATCTGTACCAGTCTGAATCAACTAATGGTTATTTGACTAAAATTGAAATCATTCCATCAACTGAATCTCCATTCGCGATGAGATTACATAAACCTTGTCCTTTCATAGCCTTTAAAGGTTTAATCTCGAAATTTTACTATTGTATCTTATCCAACCAGTTAGCCCATTTTCCTTCTCTCGATTGTTGATTCAGAAGTATGTTCACTGGTGATGAGGGAACATAAGAAATAACATGGGAGTTCAATATGTATATCCAAAAGTGTGCTATTTCTTTTACAAGAGCCAAGGCTTGATTCTCCAGTTCCGAATACCTCAACTCATAGTCATGTAGGGTTTTTCTCATGAAACTTATTGGGAGTTCTTATGCTTTGATATTCTTCTAAGTAAGCACGGATGCAACAAATGTCTCTATAGAAAATTAATAGATGATGAAATCCCTTTGAAAGTCTAGACTAATGAGGATTGGAGCAGTGGTAATTGATCCTTTGATATTATTGAATGCCTCTTGAGTATCCACTGTCCATTTGAACCTCTACTCCTATTTCAACAATAAATCGATTAGATTCACGATACTTGCATAGTCAGGAACAAATCTTCGCACAAAATTGATCTTGCCAAAAAATGTTTGGACTCCCTTCTTGGATGTCAGGGGGTTGATCTCGTTTATTTCTTTAACTCTTTATGGATCTATGTAAATCCCTTCCTTTCATAAAATATGGCCCAACAGTTTTCCTTGGGTCAGAACAAATAGGCTTTTCTTTGGATTTAGAAAGACACTGAATAATATACATCTTTCAAAAAAAATTCTTAAATGATGGGTATGATCAATCCTTCTTTTTGAATGCACGGTCAAGTCATCTTGATAGTATACCATAAATTTTCCTATCAACCCACTGAATGCATGATCCATGGCCCTCTGGAATGTGGCTCCAACATTCTTTAAATCAAAGGGCATTCTAGCATATGCATATGTCTCCCAAGGTGTGTTAAAGGTCATATTTTCCCTATCTTCCTCAGCCACCAAGACTTGGTTATATCCATAAAAACTATCCAACGTGGACATGCAAGCTGATCCATTGACTTGTTGGAGTAGAAACTCAATATTAGGTAACGAAAAGTTATCCTTTATGCTTACTTTGTTAATATCTTTGAAGTCAACACACATCTAGATTTCCCCAATATTTTTTATTACAATCACGAGGTTTGAAAGACATTATGAATGTCTAATGGGATAAATTATTCTTGCCTTCTTTAATCTCTCCAGTTCAATCTTTACCAGAGGCTTAAGCTTGGGATTCATCATCCTTATTTTTTTCTTCACTGGATTTGTTCTTTCCCTCAAAGGAATGATATGCTGGAATATATTTTTATCGTAATATTTTAAATCATCATAGGGCCAAGTGAAAACATCGATGTATTCTTTAAACAAGGAAACATATTTATCAACTTCCTCAGTGGTGAAATCAACTCCCAAGTTGAAATACTTCGTGGAACTTTCAGTTCTAATATTGACTTTCTAGTCTCTTGCACCTTTCAAACTGAAACTTCTTCAAGGAGATTATTAGAATGATCGTCTTCGTAAAAAGAGATTCAAATTGTATACAATATTTGGGGACAACAAACGAGTGGTCGTATTCATCATCATCATCATTTAACAAAAAAAATTCTAGTTGTTCATCGTTCTCAAATACTTGCAAATATTCAATGTTATCAGACACGGACGGTCAAAAAGCTCTTTCTACTTGGAAAGACGTTTTTATTTGGATATTGTCTAGGTTTGACAATGAGTTCACCAAGGCTAATGAATCTGCCTTGTGATTCTTGTCTCTTGGAATAAAAGAAATTATAATGGAAATGAAAGATTCCATCAATTCGTTAGCTCTTTTGAAATAAAACTTAAGTCTTTCCTTTTTTATTTTATATCCCTGGGTAACCTGATTGATGACCAAGTTTGATTTGCTAGTTACAATTAGATGTTCTATTTTCATTTCTTATGCAAGGATCATCCCTTGAATCAAAGATTCATACTCTTCCTCATTATTAGTGCATGAAAACTCTAGTCTAATAGCATGTGGATGCATAATTTTACTTGGACTCATAAGATCAATTCCAACTCCATTCCAAGAGATTGAACAAGCTCCATCAAATGACATCCTCCAATACCATTCAAACGGACATTTTTTACTCTCTGTGTCTCACACTTTCTCTAGGATTTCATTATGTTCCATGTCTAGGATAGCATAGTTTCCAATTCCAACATATATATAATCCTCCATCAATTCATTGTCCTTATTCTTGAAGGAGAAGGGTTTTCTTGGTTCACGGGGTACTTTAATCATTTCTCCTTCTTTGCCTGGAAGCATCATACAACTTCCATCGTTCATTGTATATCCCATGATCATAGATGTCCATTCTCTTCCCAACACAAATCCATATGCTGGAGGAAGGTCTACCAAAATAATATTGAAAACTGTAATGATATGGGGGGCTACCGTGATCCAAGAATAAAAGTCCTTGATTTCTCCATAAGATGGAACTTTTCTAGAATCAATTGCATATATGCTTTCACTGGTTTCATAATACTCGGTGCAACTCATTCCCAATCCCTCCATGACCGCCAGTGGCATGATATTGTCTATCATGCCAATGTCAACTAAAGAATTATGCAATGCAACATACATATTGGTCCCACCACATTGAGGTTTTTCCCTTGAGCTGGTAAATAGAAATTATTCCTTATACTAGTGAAGAGTAATTGTGAAAATGTAAATACTTTCTCATATTTAGCGGCCAAGTTTCTGCATCATCATCCTTCTTATGCTCACCATCAAAAATAGGAGGTTTTATTTTATTCATTTCCCCTTGTAGTTCATCCACCCCAGTCTTCTTAGGTTTCTTAACAGGACTTGAACTACTACATGCTCTCCTAGTGGAATGTATTGGAGAGTGATGGTGCTCTCTTCCAACACTTTTGTTGCACACTCGTTTTATTCCAGTAAAGTTTACTCTTAAGGAAACTAACATAGCTGATATATATCTGAGATAAATAGATCGATTGCATGGAATTCTCAAGACAATTGTGTCTGATAGAGATCCAAAGTTTACTTCAAAATTTTGGCAAGGATTGTTCAATGGATTTGGAACAAATATGTATTTTATCACAGCTTATCACCCAGAGTTGTATGGGAAGACATAAAGGGTGAATCAAGTAATTGAAGACATGTTAAGGATATATCTCATGGATAAACCATCCAAATGGGAGGATTATCTATATTTGGTAGATTTTTCCTACAACAATGGGTACCAAGCATCCCTGGAGATGATCCCATTTGAGGAACTCTATGGAAGGAAATCCAATACATCAGTCAGTTGGGACAACCCAGCAGACCATGCAATGCTTGGGCCAGAACTACTCAGGGAAATGGAAGAGCAAATTGTAAAAATTAAGAAGAATTTAAAAGATGCGTAGGAAAAGAAGAAACATTATGCTGATAAGGGTGTAACTCACACAAAATTTAATGCGGGTGATCATGTGTTCCTGAAAGTAAAGGCCAACAAAATCTCCCTTAAGTTGGGAAATTGTTTAAATTTGGTAGTGCAGTTTTGTGGGCCATTCAAAATCTTGGAAAGGATTGGGCCAATAGATTACATGCTTTCCTTGCCAACATCAATGTATGTTCATAATGTATTCCATGTATCCTTTCTTAAAATATATATACCTCATACTCATCATGTTATTTATTGGAATGTGATTCAGGTGGAGCAAGAAGGTGTCTTTCAAGTGCATCTGATATGCATATTGGATCAGAAGATCAAGCAGCTCTGGAATCGATCCATAGGGATAGTAAAGGTCCTATTGTTCCTGAGTCTGTACTAAGGCTTAAAGTAAAGTGTCAAGGCATCCGAAAATATGTAAAAAAAGTATAGAAGAATAAAGTCACTTTCGGTATGGGAAACTAAGGCAGATTTCTATGTTCCTGACGTCTAGCTTCCAACTGCTCTTGAGCAGTTATATCTCGTTCAATGGCTGCCCATGAACGTTCAAGTTCTTCCCGGGTGTTAGCGGTTATGAGTATTGTATCGAAAAGACTTAAAGCGATATGATTTTGATTAGAGAGTCTAGGTTGAATATTCGGTTGAGTAGCTACAGGGACAATCATTGAGAAAACATCACCAGTAAGAAAGGATTTAACGAGAGGTTTCGACGCTGTTCAATTTGGTTGAAGTGAAGAGAAACTTTTGCACGAAGAATGAAATAAAAACACAAACAGAAGGCCTTTTCCCGTAACTGTGTAATTTCTTATAAAGAGATGCGGCGTGAGAGAAAAACGTTTAACAGTGTATAACGCAAGATTCTAATCAATAGAAAACTCGCATATACAT
>JASDQU010435348.1:85369-95379 GCA_032191745.1 Picea mariana
ATAGCCTCATCCCCCGTACGGGGGATGAGGCTATAGCCGATCTCTAAGCTGTCTTTGCCAAACTTCCAAATAATCTTGAATATTGATATCCCGTTCGATGGGTGACCATGCATGTTCAAGCTTTGTCCGGGTGGTGGCAGTCTTAAGTATGGTATCGAAAAAATTCAAAGCGATGCTGGTTTGACCCGATAAGCCAGTTTCAATGTTGGGTTGCCTTATGACGGGTGCAGTCATGGGAAGAACAAATCTTTTAAAAGAGGGTTGATGTTTTAAAACACTTATTTCAATTTTAGATTATACGAGGAAAATTAAGTAAAGCCACACAAAGGGTTTAATGAAATCGAAGGTTGTTTTCCGTAACTGAGTTAAAATCTTGAGGCCATGTATGAAAACATAGAGCTGTCAACAATGTGGGGCATCAATTTCAGAGGAATCCCACACTGTGGCAGGAGAAGAAAAGACAAGAATACCTTGATGAAAACATATAATGTAGAAATCTAAATAATTCACAGGTCTTGTACCTGCTAGTAGTTGATACAGAGGAAAAATTGTAAATAAATAGATATCTAGAACCTGATCACCACAGTAGAAGTTGTACTAAATTGCAACTAAAACATTCATCAAAGATATATATGTAAAAGAAATGACATGAAGTATGAAATGCAGAGGAAAAACACATAACTCAATCTTGACGAAATATGGAGTCTTGAAATCGCTTTATATTAATCCTGGCTAAAAGAAACTTTCTCTATTACAATCTCACCCTCGGCAAAAATCCCTTTCTATTACAATCTTTTTTCTATTTAAACAAACTTTTGAACATCTAGAATTCCGATCGTTCTGGAAAATTGTCAGTTACAAATGGAAAATTGGAGCGTTTCATCTCCTCATCTTTGTCTTCCCTCGTAAGGGCGGAGCACCTTCCTTTCCCTACCCTTCGGGCTCTAGAAATAGAACAAGTTGACATTTGTCATCATTTAGCACCAAAAACCTGCCCCTTCACCTGCTCGATGCAAATGACACACCTCTCCAATAACTGGGCTATCAACCTGGAAGGCTCTGCTTGGTTGCTTGCTTCAAAGGTGTAACAACGCTTCGCTAGTTGTGGCAACCTTTTCCCAACTTGTCGGTCCTCTGTGATGATGTAGCATAATTGTAAACTTGGCTGTACTAGCCATTTGTCCACTTGGGCCATATCGACCTGGCTTATCTGGCATATCTCCACTTGTTCCTTCTCCATGTTTTCTTTGATGTCCAACATGTGTTTAGCTCTATTGATTTTGCCCACCGTCCCAACACTGCTTTCCTTATCAAGGTCTAGAAAACTTTTACTTATCAAAGAGAACGTTTCCTCACAGGAATTCTTCACTTCATTAGCTCTCACCTTGCTTTCTGATATATTCTTCTCCCAGACCTTTAGCAGAATATTTCCTCTAGTTTGTTTTGCGATGGATAATTTGGAGCTGTCAATCGTCTCTATCTTCGCCGTAGCTATAACAACGTCTTGGAAAGCGACCCGTGTTGCCTCGACTTCTCTTTCTCTCAAAGAAATATTTTCTAACACTTGATCTATCATCTGTAAATGGCTTTAAATGGTTCCTACTTTTACAAGCAGGTTTTGTTGAGCCGTTAATACCTTATGTCAGATTTCGGCGGCCTGGAACCTGATTCTCGGCCACATCCAATTTCGATTGCAACTCTATAATTTGTTTCCCCTGCTGGCTTACCTTTGTTTGGCTAATTTGCGCTGACTGGCGCACCTGCTCAAGGTCGGACCTGAGCTTCTCGATCTCCTGCAGGTCAGCTATTCGGGCTTCCTCAAGGCTTTTGTTCACCTCGTCCCTGACATTCGCTTCAGCAGTAGCCACTTTAGCTTCTAACTTGCTGATCAAGAGATTCTTTCATTTCAACTGGGCCTTCAGAGTTCCAACTGAGTATTGATTTGTTGTAGCATAAGCCCCTAGTGTTCTTGCTATCTTGTCTATGAACTCTTCCTCTTTCACGACCTTTCCATCTGTCATGATTTTAAATTTTTTAGCCATTGTGCCCTCCCTTTGATATAATCCTTTCCTCACCACGACCTTCCTTTATCAAAGAAAAATTCGTTGGGAGGCAACTCCTCTACGAAAATGGGCGTCAGTTCTTCAGTGAAGATCCACCCTGCATCGAGATCCTACTTTGTGAATTGTAAGGGTGTGACAATGGCGATCGAATTGCTGATTTCCTTGGATGGTTGTTTCGGGGTAGCATCTGTGGCTGGCTTGTTTGACATGAGAGGTAACGGGTCGCTTGACCCCTTCGAGGGCATCTCTGTTTGGCCTTAGGCCTTCTTACCCGACATACCCTTTTCGGGGTTTCCTTCCTGTTGGTAGGGGATTTTGGCTCCTCTCTCGGAGGTTCCGACCTCCCCTGTTTTCTCTTGGTTCTTCTCCTTATTAGGACTCGAGTCTTTCGAACCTTTGATCCCCGTCTACGGTGTGACCAAAAGCTTTGGGGTCTCACCTTGTAAAATCTGAGGGAGACAACTCCCCCGGTGCTCCTGGAATTTAAAGAAATTGGCCTTATCTCTGGGTGGTAGGGCTTGAATCCAACTCAAGACTTCTGAGTAGGACCTCACACCCCATAATATTTCGTCATGAAGGGAATCCTCATGTTCATATCTCTTCAGGCCACAACTCGCCAGGTGATTGCTGACAACCCTACTAGGGTCGTGCTTCTTGAACTCAATATCCACCAGCTTCATTTCTTCTAAACACATAGCCTCGGCCTTGGCATGGCCAAAATCTAACAAGGAATATGCACCAATATGAATAGGGAAGGGCGAACATACCTTCTTTGATACTCCTTTGGGATCTTTGCTTATTTCTTTGAGAACAGTCTGCTTGGTGATCTCGCGACACAATAGCTTATCTGGAAAAAATAGCGGTAGAGCATATGGGGGGACAGAGGTGCCGAAAACCTTGATATATGAAAATTTTGTCTCTACATACCAATCTGCCATACTACTCAGGTTGGTCCCGACGTTATCCGAAATCCTGGGCGATGGCTAGCCGAAGATGACAACATGCAATGGCACCATTACCCAGTTGAAGATTTTGTATATGAATTCTTTAGCATTATCCTCCCAAAGCTTCGAGTGGTAGGCATGAATAGACTCTGTATTAGATGGAGCCTAGCTCCAGTTCATTAGTGGGAAGGGTGTCATGAAGTAGATGGCATCCATGATGTAAGCAGACATAAAGAACGAAGTCGCTTTCTTACCTACCCTCTGCGCTCGATATTCGGTAATTCGACTGGTCAGACTGTTAGACAACAGTTTGGCCCAGTCGAAGGAGAAGCCCTCGACAACTGTATGAATGAGCAGTACCCATGGGAGGAAAAAATGGGTAGTTTCCTCCCTCCCATTCAATCTGTAGGCCATCATTGCTATGTACTTGAATTGTGGCTCCAAGGAGGAGATTGAATAGATCCTGTCAGTGTCGTCTCTGAATTTCGCGGGGTGTGAGACCCAATCTCTGATCAGATCGAATAAACTTCTTGCGTACTGCTCGCACTCCTTCTTCTTGAAACCTTCTAAAAATTCAACATTGTGGGTGAGGTTCGGTGTGGGTGACAATTTATACATTACCCGCAAATGTTATGGTTTGAAAGTCCCAATCGTTACCTTCTGTTCATTGATAATTGCTCTGGTTGGGATATCCACATGGTCCAGCACCCACCTAATCATATCATAATGGGGAAGAAGCTAGGGCCTTTCCGCTATTTTGTGCATCTCTGATTGAGTGACGATTTTGTATTTGGTTGATAAGTCGTCATTCTCATTGTTGCTAGAATAATATGAACAACTTATAGACTCGGATTGCAGAATGTTGGAAACGTATGACTAGGTCTTGATGGCATTAATACTCCACGACGAGGTATCAGAAACCACATCTAAACCCTGACCTGAAATCTCGACAGTTGCCTTGGATTTTTTTCGTGGAGCCATTATAGAGAAACCTGCAACTGGACCTTCTGTCAAAAAAATTGAAAACTACGAAACAACAGTTATCCTGGTGAAATGGTTCTACGCGCAAATAGAAATGAAAACTGAAATAATGAAGGAAAAAATCTCCATCTTGGTCATTTAAACCCATGGGTGTCCTTGCCAACAGAATGGTCAAATCGCTTAATAGAAAGATTTAGAAGTAAGAACGAGATCCTACTATCTGTCACCTCACTGCAATTCAAATAAATGCCATAAATGCTTGACGAGTCGTAACACGAAAAAATGCAAAAACATTTAAAACTTACTCCGTAGACGGTGCGTGGTAAAGGTTGTTTAAAGTGTTGATTAATCCAATTTAGTTCCTTTAATTAAGTGTGTTTTAGTCTTTAATCCCCCTTTTTTGGTGTTCGCCATATCGAAAGATTTCACTCCTAACCTTTGAGCCCCCAAAACCCGAAATCGCGATGACGCGATTTAGTTGATTACTCGTGATCTGACTCAAGCTCTTAATTAACCCACGCTTAATTAATTAATATCGTGACTCGGAGCTATGAAGGTACTATTTTTTGGGAGAGCAATCGCCGAGTCGCGAAATCACGATAGTGCTTAAGTAAGGTTTAAAGTAATTTACTCCCGACACTAACCTGGGTAAAATTTAAAACTGTTATCGCCACTTCGTGTGTTGGGATACTAAGGACAGTGGGAAGCGTCGCGAAATAAGTGAAATCCTGAAACTATCTTTTTGGGCTTAAATATAACATCTCACTTATTTAGAAGAAGGCGGCTCCAACATAGGCTCCAACTAGGGATCTCATCTCCTCGCGGGACGAGAAGAGCAGTAGACCGAGTGCCTGTATGGGTAAATGGAGTCATCAGTTCGCTTCTGAGAAACTGGTTGGGAAAGAGGATACAGAGAAAACCTTGAGGTTGCAAATTTAATTCCGGAAAGCTTTCAAATCCAAAATTCTTTTAAAGCTCAGCTGTAGTCCACGGTAACTTTCCCTTCCTTGACATTGAAATTGGGTCTGCTCAAGATGGTCCAAACAAATCTTAGGAAATTCAACAGGTCTTGTGGGTTTTTGCTTGCATCAAAACGAAGTATAATTCATGCTTTTAATCAGGGATACCTACAATGAACCTGAGATGTAGATCTAGTTTCGAGAAAGCTAATTGCCAGAGCATAGTATGATTTATGTATGACAACCTTACATATATCTTTAAACATTGCTTCACTACCAGCGAGCCTGTTCAGTACCCTGATGAAGTTATCTGGTCCCCTTTATTGAATTTCCTTTCACCACTTCAAAGGGTAATTATGCATTTAAATGCTGAGATGAGGGCAGTCATTTTATGAATTTCCTTTCATCATATCTTTGGAATAGATGGGGGCAATCAATTATGAATTTCCTTTCACCATCTGTCTTATATTTTATTTTTTGGAAAATGAAGTGGGGGCAATCAATTTGTATAAATAATACCAGGGGTGATATCTGTGTAAAATTCTCAATAGAGGCCTGTCAACTTGCTTTGAGTGCTTTGGACCAACTTTCTCTTAACCTTCAGAACGCCTTAGTTCGCAGGAGAAAGGGGGGAATTCATTTCCAGGGGTCTTCTTTTGAGCAAGACTTAACCATTTGAAAACTGTTGAAAGACTTAAGAGCGTTAAGGTCCGCCCATGCATGGCCTTGTTCAGTAGGGGACTGAGAAGCTGTGGAGACCAGTTTACTTCCGGAGACATTTGCTAGTTTCCAAAATGGAAGCTGAATCTCTTTTCCTCTGTGGATGGTATGGGCAGGTGTCAGAGCTTAAGGAGAAAGGGCCAAGGGTGAAAAAGGGAAAGTGAGTAGGCCATGGGAACCAAAAAACCGGATGTTATCATGCAATCCCGACTTAGGTGAACACATCATACTTGTGAGACCACCACTACATTTAACTGATATTCATTTGAAAACCCAGATACTTCAGAAATTCATCTCTTTGCCTTACCTCTTCATCTCCTTCTTGAAAAAATATTCTTTGACACCTGTTTTGGGTGGGTCAATTTCCGGATGCCTGACCGTCCCTTTCTCCTTTCGCAGTTTGGGCTGTAATTCGGAGGCCTGTATGAAACAACACGAAGAGTGTCAGGTCTTCAAGATTTATGGGATTCTAGGTGTCAAAAATTATGTCTCTACTTCTAGGAAATCAACAACCTGTTTTATTCAAGATGAAAGTGAACTTACCGAAAATTTTTATGAAAATAAAAGAGAAAACAAACCGATATATACAATGGAGATTTGGAACTCATTTATTGCATATAGTGCTTTAAATAACGCCCGTTGATAGGGGCACTGAGAGTTACACCATCCAAATTCTCTAACAGAAATGAATTCTTCCCTTTAGAAGCTGAGACTTTGAACGGTCCGTACCAGATATGATCAAATTTACCATGTTTTGCCGAATCTTCCCTCCTGGCGTCCCATTTCAAAACGAAATCGCCGAGGAGGAAATCCCTATTTTTGGCTTTACGATCGAACAACGCTTTCATGTCGTCCTGGTATTTCTGCATCCTTGCATTTACCTCGGTCATGCGTTGTTGGACCGCGATCAACTGATTTATTCTTCTTGTGACGTGGTTTGGCTCTTCTCTCTCATCTTGCCAGAGCTTCATTACAGGGAGCGCCAAATTTATAGGTAAAACTACATTAGTCCCGTACACCATTTGAAAAGGAGAAGTACCAATGGATTTCTTCGTACCTATCCGATTTTCCCATAAGGCGTACTTTAAGTGTACATGCCAAGATCTTTTGTTTTCGCTTAGCACCTTCTTAATTATGGTAATTAAACTTTTATTTGATGATTCAGCTAACCCATTACCTTGAGGGTAATATGTTGTGGAGTGGTCCAATACAATGTTATATTTTTGGCAAAAGTTGACCATTGCCATAGACTTGAATGCCTGGGCATTATCCGTCACTATCTTTCGGGGACAACCAAATCTGGACAGTATGCTCTCTTCTAGGAAATCTATCACCACCGAATCAGTTGCCTTCCTAGTCGGAATAGCCTCCACCCATTTGGTGAAATAATCTGTGGTGGTGAGGATCCATTTGTGTTGAGCGTTGGAATGTGGGTTGATTTCGCCTATAAAATCTAACCTCCATTGTTAAAAAGGGGCTCCGGTTTTGACAGGAACCAGAGGTAACGCTGAAAGCTTTTGTTTTCCTACAAACAACTGGCAAGGGTTACAAGCTCTGACTTTGACGTTGACATCTGAGAAAAGTTTAGTCCAATAATATCCTGCCCTCAGGATTTTATAAGCTGTTGCCCTCCAGGCGTGATGCCCTCCGCACACTCCTTCGTGGAATTTGTTTATGACCCCCTCTGTTTCTGATTCTACCAAACAGACCAGTAGAAAACCTAAGGGGTCCTTCGAATACAGTTGACTTTCGGATATGCAGTACTTCACCACATCCAGCTGCAATCTCCTGGCTTTAGCTGGAGACAGATCGCTAGGGCATTTCAGGGTCAGTAGGTAGGACATTGTATCTTTATACAAATCTGATAAGACAAACTTCTCTTCGATTCTGGAGATAACTATTTGGTCGTCGGGTTCATTTACGTCCCCCTGTCCCTCATATCCTTGCAGGCTATTTATTCCGAGCGCTCTTAAATTTGATTCTGCCAAGATCTTAGCCAGACCTTGTCCCTTTACTAGTTTGGTCGGTTTTACCTCTAGGTTGAACTCTTGAATTTTAGTGAGCCACCGACCCCTCTTTCCATCACTGTCAAGCTGGACCAATATATCCTTCACAGAAATGGTGGGGACGTATGCGATTACCTTGGAGTGTAGCACGTAAGTTCTAAAAGCCTTCAAAGCCTTAACCATAGCATACACTTGTTTCTCCATTATATCATATCTCAGTTCAACATCTCTAAGGCTTTTACTAAAGAAGGCTATTGGTTGCTCGAAACCCTCTTCATTCTTTTGGAGGAGTACTTCCGCCATTGTGTGTTCGGAGGCGAACGAGAGAATCAGGAAATCCTTTAGGTAATCAGGGCTTGCTAATATGGGCGCTTCATTGATAACTTTCTTGATGCGTGCAAATGACGCTTTAGCCTCCGCCATCCATTTCACTTCACTGTTCTTCTTGAGTGTATTTGTGATCAATTTCACGATTGCAACAAAGTTTGGGATAAATCTTCTCAAAAAAATTATTTTTCCTAAAAAAGATTGAATTTCTTTTATATTCCTAGGAATATTTATGGTGTCTATAGCTTCCACCCTTTTAGGGTCGATTTTTATTCCGTCCCGAGACACAATGTGGCCCAAGAGTTTACCTTCCTTCATCGTGAAGTGAGACTTCTTGGGGTTTAAAGACAAACCAAATTTTCGACATTTTTCAAACGTTTGCTTCAGGTGTAGCAGATGGTCTTCGTCGGATTTGGAGAAGACAGTCAGGTTGTCGAGGTAGATAACCCTGAATTTATCTTTTTCACCGATGAAGGCGATGCCCATAGCGCTCTGGAAGGTAGCATCTGTGTTCATCAGACCAAAAGGCATTTTGTCATACATAAATGTGCCCCAAGGGGTGGTGAAAGTTGTTTTTTCTTTATCATGCTTGTTGACAACAATTTGATTATAACCGGAAAACCCATCGATCATCGACATCCTATTTGCCCTGACTATTTTTTCCAAAACGTGATCCATTTTGGGTAGAGAATAGTTATCTTTGAGAGAGGACTTGTTTAGATTTCTAGAGTCTACACATAGCCTGATCTCCCCGATTTTCTTCCTAACCGAGACTAAGTTTGCCACCCAGTCAGAGTACCTGAGAGGTACAATAATTTTTGTGTCTAACAACTTTTTCACTTCTCTTTTGACCACAAGCAGTAAAATGGGTTTGATTTGTCTGAGCTTCTGTCTGAAGGGCTTAACACCAGGTTTCAAAGGTATGTTGTGCTCGATCACAGAGGAATCATAGGTTCTAAGCTCATCCTAAGACCATGCAAAGACATATTTATACCGCCCGAGTAGGTCCTTATACTTTCTTTTTATCTCAGGAGGAAGGTACTTTGATAACTTCACTATTCTAGGCTCTTTGGTGGTGCCCACATCACAGTCTTCGACCTCCTCCGGTTGGGGCTGGAAGGTGGAATTTAGAGGCATGTCATTTTTATGAAACAACCTTTCCAGAGGTATTAGGCCCTTAGGGATTTGATTACTTTTTAACACTAGCAAGCGATGATTTGCAATTTTTTCTCGGAACCCCTGGGGCTCCTCCTCTTCTTGCATAATCCATGTATGATCGTTTTGGTTCTCTTGGTCAATGTGGGTTTCGGAGAAATCACCCACCATTTCCAGGAAATTTCTGATCTATTCATCATCCTCGAAGACCTGCCAGTGTTGTATGTTGTTTCCAACGATTTTGTATTTGTTTGATAATTCGTCGTTCTCATTGTCGCTAGAATCATATGAACAACTTACAGACTCATATTGCGGAATGTTGGAAACATATGACCAGGTCTTGATAGCATTAATACTCCACGACGAGGTATTAGAAACCACGTCTAAACCCTAACCTGAACTCTTGACAGCTGCCTTGGACATTTTTCATGGAGCCATGATAGAGAAACATGCAACTGGACCTCTTGTCGAAAAAATTGAAAAGCACGAAACACCGGTTATCCTGGTGAAATGGTTCTGCGTGCAAATAGAAATTAAAATTGAAATAATGAAGGAAAAAATCTCCATATTGGTCATTTAAACCCATGGGTGTCCTTGCCAAATGAACGGTCAAATCGCTTAATAGAAAGATTTAGAAGTAAAAACGAGATCCTACTATCTGTCACCTCACTGCAATTCAAATAAATGCCATAAATGCTTGACGAGTTGTAACACGAAAAAGCGCAAAAAAATTTAAAACTTACTCCGTAGACGGTGAGTGTTAAAGGTTGTTTAAAGCGTTGATTAATCTAGTTTAGTTCCTTTAATTAAGTGCATTTTAGTCTTTAATCCCCCTTTTTCGGCATTCACCGTATC
>JASDQU010435349.1:11634-31644 GCA_032191745.1 Picea mariana
GATAATAAGCAAATAAATACAAAACAGGTCATAAAGCAATTTGGTTACGTTACATGTGCAACTAGTTTCTCTGCTTGATGTTTAATAATGTGTGCCTGATGCATAATAAAACCACTCTCTTTCCTACTTGTGCAAATCTTTCATTTTATGTTAAATACATTTTCATAATAATTTTATGTTCTTTTAACACTATAATAATGTGTACCAAAATTAAGTGTTTTTTTAACAATATAATAATAGCAATGCACATTAGAATGATAAACAAAAATAAATATCAAAGGTCTTGTCAAGGGTACTTTTAAAAAGAAACCCCTCATAAAAAAATTGTTTGATGGGCAATACTCGTAAAATTTAACCCCTTGCAATGTATTAGTTAACCAAGTTGACTATGTATTAGTTAACCAAGTTGACTATGTATTAGTTAACCTATTGACCATAATTTAAGGTGTTTTCCAAAGTTTAACATTGTCCATAATTTAAGGTGTTTTCCAAAGTTTTGTTTGATGGGCAATACTCGTAAAATTTAACCCCTTGCAATGTGTTTGCAAGTTGACTATGTATTAGTTAACCAAGTTGACTATGTATTAGTTAACCTATTGACCATAATTTAAGGTGTTTTCCAAAGTTTAACATTGTCCATAATTTAAGGTGTTTTCCAAAGTTTAACATTGTCGTATTGAATTTTTGTATTTAAAAAAAAATTCATTATATTATATTTATTAAAACAATATAAGAAAAATATTAATTAATATTTTAATATTCAAATTAAATATTAATTTTTTTTTATTAAGCATATGTATTTTATTATTATTGTATTGAAACTTATAATTTTTTATTATTAAAAATAAATTTAATTAATTTTTTTAATCAAAATATTTTTAAAATATAGGAAATAATTTATTTATATTTAGACAATATTATTATACCTGCAGTGGGCATGGTATATAGCGTTCAGTTTGCCGCTGATTGCCTATATATTTTTAAATATTTGTAATTATTTCTAATTTACTATTGGGTGATCAATTTAAACTCTTATTGCAAAAGTATGTCTACAGTATCCTTGGAATTAAAAACGTTTTTAATTATAAATATTATTATATTAACTTTATATTTAATTTCGAGCAATGACATTAATATATGGATATTGAGGCGGTGACATTAATGAACCATTTATGCATAATTGATGGGCCATCACGCATATGTCCATCCTTTATCTCGCTGCAGATTCTTCCAATGTCCAACCCGCAGGGATTCTCAACTAGCCTTAGCCCAGAAAATTGCATCAAACACAGTTTTCATAAGTTCTCGTTTGATCTATGATTGATTTCCTGTATACAAATTTTGAACAACTCTTTGGCTTAATAATGTCTCTTTCCCTCTCAGTGCTTTCTGTGTCATTTTGAAGAAGGTGATTTGAAACGTATTCCTGCATTCTGCAAAATCTTGACTATAAGACTGATGCCCTACAATTTTTATGCAACTCAAATAATTTTGGTTATTATGAAGTTGTGCATCTTCTCCAACTCAAATTTGAAAACAAAAACAAAACCAAAGCATATCTTTGGTTTTACTTTCAATTTCAAAGGACATCTCTGCAGCTTCTTCAACCAAGGCAGCGGTTGTAATTCTCAAGATCTTGGTCACAATATCTGTTTGGGTTCATTTTAACAGATTGCACACAATCTTTGCGTCGTTGCATATGGAGGAGCTCATCCAGCTTCAAAGTTCTAGGTGCGACATCCTTTTTTTCCCAACATGGAGGTCAGTGATTGGAAAACTGTTTCTTCACAGGGAATAATGAGTCCCATATGGTGATCAAACCCATACTCTTCCTCGACCTTCTCTAGCAATGTCCAGAACAAAGAATGATTTAAATAAATGTTGGGAATGATAAATCTATTACGTTCGCTTCCAACATACACTGCATAGTGTCCCTTGGGAACATTTGTGAGCAGAGGACTGCATGATATTCCCACGACCTCTTCTTTCATTGTGAAATATCTTTCACGATGTTTTTTCTACTTATGCGACAGGTTCAGCCACCACGCAGCACTTGTTTTAACTGTGTTATATATAAAGTTAATAAAAAAGAGACTATATTATTTTATTTTAACTGTGTTATATATAAAGTTAATAAAAAAAGAGACTAAATGGTGTCTTTAAGTTTAACTTAATAATAATATTATTCAATTTAAATATAATTTTATTTTTAAAAAATCATTTTTTAATTTATTTTATTAGTCCCTGCTGAAGGCGTAGAGGGACTATAGCGATCGATAATTCGTTGACTTCATGTTACTTTGTGGTTTGACTACAAATTTTTGCATAATTTCTAATGTTCGAACTACAAAAGTAAAAGCATTATTTTTTATATATTAAAAAAACCCATATATGTCATGATCTGATTTGATGATAGATTTGAGGTCTTATTGCCAGCTTCGATATTCCCAATGAATTATATGTTGCCATATCCAAAGTTTTATGATGTATGGTGCTTTTCTTAATTTGTACTATTCGTATTGAAATGTTTAGATATCCAAATTTTGTACTAATAGATTTGATGTATTATTGCACATGGATAGTTAGTTTTCATATTACTTTGTCGTCTCACTCAAATTTTTTTTTAGCATAGTCTCCACTGTTCGAACTATTGTTAATATTATTAATATTATTATTTTTATTATTTTTTATTACTATTACTATGTGTGATTTTTTCTTTGTTGTTGCGTGCTTCGAGAGTCTTTGTCATTGTTGCGTACGTAAACATGCCTTCCACACTGCATTCTTTCTTAAATGTTTGCAGAGGGTGACACCCTTCGACGGTTCTGATAGTCTTAAGTGTTTACCTAACATGTCTCGCAACCTTAAATGTTTATTGTACAAATGTGTTGCCATAAAGTTTCGTTCCATTTTTTTGATGGTGTTGTTTGCAGTGAAATTGTGCAATATTGTTCTCCATCGGCATCACTGGTTCAGTGGTTGATGCTTGTTCGTTGGTTCGTTCCATGCTTCTTGTTCTTGTTTGATTCAACTTTGCAAAGTTGAGGTCCTGCAATTGTAGTTGGACCTCTTTGTGGTTGTTCACTGGTTTGTTGTTCTTCAACTTTGCAAGTTGTTGGACCTATTGTTGCAGTTTGCAAGTTTTGGGGCTGAGCTCTTGTCATCCCTCGTTGATGGGTAAGTTTATGTTCCATCGTTTCGTTGCTATTCCTTTTTTTCTACTTGGTGTTTTGCACCTTGCAAGCAAGATTTTTCAATGGTAGGAGTCCCTGCCTCAAAATTCTATTGCAGAACATCTTTCTATGTGGTCTTATTTTGTTTTTTCTAGAAACCATGCATTTTCATATGCCAACTGCCACGTTCTGGATATTGTGCCATAGATATTTCGAAAATTGCAATGCAAAGGGGTCACAAGGGGGAACCATCTGTCGAGGTGTAGTGACAGGGAACACTTTTATTATGTGGGTCAAAAAACTTCGTCCACTTGTTGCCTTCGTCCTGTCCTTTCTATTTTTCAGAACATCTTCTGCCTCTAAGAATCTTGTAGGATGCACACCATGAATAGGTTCAAATCAGTCTTTGTGCTCAGCGAATTTATAGTGTTATTTATTTGCATTGTTTCTTCTGTTTGGTTCACTGTTCAATGTAGGTTTTTTTTCTTTTCATCTATTGTGGCAACTAGGGGGAATTGAATTTGACAAGAAGAAGGTTGAAGGATACATAGCGGCTAAGGAAAAACTCGTTCTCGCAAGAGAAAAGACACACCAAACTAAAAATACAATAGTGTACAAAGCACGCATGCTAGATGTTCTATGCATAGTACTTCTTAAGGTAAAGCCCGTTTCAGGGCTCACCCAGGGAGATTTCGTCGTAGTCAACTAGCTCGTAGGCGCCTCTATGTAAAACACGTTTCACGATGTAAGGACCATGCCACAGAGGTTATAACTTACATGTCCTTAACTTATGATGAGCCTGGTGGTAAACGAGGACTAGGTATCCTTCTGCAAAAGTACGAGGATGGACGGATTTGTCGTATTGATTCTTGATTCGCTTTTGATGTGTCTCGTTAACGAGAGCAACATCACGATGTGTTTCATCCAACCGGTTTAGGTGTAAGAAGAATTCTTCTTCAGAAGAAGTGTGAGGCAGGAGTTCTACTTTGAGTTTCAACGAGGGAATTTCACACTCGATTGTTAAAACAACTTCTATGCCATATACTAACTGGAAAGGAGTGAATCCAGTAGCAATTTTCACTGAGGTACGGTAAGCCCAGAGAACAGAGAAGAGTTGTAGATACCAAGATGTCCTGTTTTCCCCTACCATACGTTGAATCATGGTTTCAAGGACCTTGTTAATAGCTTCAACTTGTCCATTTGCCCAACTTTGTTTCAAGGACCTTGTTCTTTTGATGCTCTTAAGCATGCATTGACCTTGTTAATAGCTCTTAAGTATGGGGATGAGTTCTCACGGAGAAAACCCAACTTGGCATGCAACTCACTCATCATCTGGTTTTGAAAGTGTGAACCATGATCAGTGAAAATGGCTTGTGGAACACCAAAGCGAGTGACGATGTGGTTGAAGAAGAAAAGAGCTATCATACAACCATCATTCAGAAATGTAGGGCATAGCCTCAGCCCATTTTGTGAAGTAATCAACAGCGACAATGATGTAACCGTGCCCCCCAACTGAGGTAGGCTTACACTGCATGAAATCAATGCCCCATTTGGAAAAGGGGTCGATGGCAATAATGGGATGCAGTGGAGTGGGGTGGGTGCATGCCTTTTTGTGAAAAACTTGGCAAGGTGGGCATTTTTTGATTGCCTCAATACAATATTTGAAAATAGAGGGACAAAAGTAGTCGGCACGTAAAAAATTTTGAGTTGTAGCAATCCGAGAAAGGTGACCGCCACATGCTCCAAGGTGACAGTCATTAAGAACACGTTCAGCCTCTTCATGAGTCAAACATCGTCGTAGGATAGTATCAATGCCATGACGATACAACGTGTCACCGATTATAAGGTAGCGACGAGAATGATGGCGAATACGACGATGTTCTTCACGAGAGAAATTCGGCTGAAAACGTTGGGTCTGGAGATAAATAAGGATATCTCCATACCAAGGATCGAACGTGCTAATGAGGAACAGAGTCTCATCGAGGAGATAATCTCTGGGCTTTGTATCTTCATCAGCATGGGGAAGGTCGCAGATAAGCTCCGCAAACAACAAAGATTTTTTAGCTTTGGACTTAGCAAATTCGAGATCGAATTCCTGAAGGATGACGATCCATTTGGAATATTTTCCCCCAAGAACTTGACGTGTCAGAATATGATACATGGGGTTAGAGTCTGCGATAACTATGGTGGTGCGTAGCAAAATGTAATGATGAAATCTTTGGACAGTGATGACGGCTTCTAGAGCCAACTTTTCAACATGTGAATATCAGAGCTCTGAACTAGATAGACTTTTTCTCAAATAATATATCACGTGTTCCTCACCGTTAGGGTCCTCTTGAACTAACACCATAGCAATAGTGGAAGTAGAGGCTGCTAAGTAAAGGATATAGTCCTTCGTATAATCCAGAGGATGCAACAGAGGTGTGTTGGTCAATGCATGCTTAAGAGCATCAAAAGATCATTGAGAAATGTCATCCCAGATGAAAGGGGTGTCTTTCTGCAACAATCACATAAATCCTTTGGTAATATGAGCGTAGTTACAAATGAAACGACGAAGAAAGTTTGCTTTCCCCTGCAAACTTTGGAGTTGTGTCAAATTATTAGGTGGAGGTAAAGCAAGGATAGCCTTAATTTTTAAGGGATCCACCTGAATCTCGTCCTTGGATCCAACGAAGTCGAGGAGTCGACCTGATTCGACAACAAATATACACTTATGTGGGTTCAAACAAATGCGGTAGAACCGACATCAAAGAAAAATAGCTTGTAGATGACCAAAATGGTCCGATCGACTGGATGAATGGGCAGGTAAATCGTCGAGGTAAGGTTCCGCAATATGTTTGATATCGTGGAAAGCATATGACATGGCTCGCTGGAATGTGGCACCAACGTTTTTTAGGCTAAACGCTAGTTTCTGATAGGTGAAAGTTCCCCACGGGGAGATGAAGGTTGTCTTATGCTGATCAACGGGTAAAATGTCAATCTGGTTGTACCCTGAGAAACCGTCCATGAAAGAGAAAATCACACTACCAACGCAATTATCAATGATCTGGTCGATGAAGGGCATAGGGTAGTTATCTTTCATACAAGCATTATTGAGGTCCCTATAATCAATGTAGACACGAATGGTCCCTTCTTTCTTAGTGATCGGAACAATATTTGAAACCCATTCCATCAAAGGGACAGGATAGATGAAGCCAGATTTCAATAATTTCTCAACTTCTGCCATAATAGTCGTGGTCTTCTTAGGATGGATCGGGCGGAGTTTTCTGTCGAATAGGTTTTACACCTGGCTAAGTTTTGATCTCATGCACAACGATCGAAGGATTGATCCCTGGAATTTCTTCGTATCTCCAAGCGAAGACATCGGATAATTCTTTAAATAAAGCGGTATAAGAAACCACTTCCTCGGGCGAACAATTAGCACTGGGATTAATATTTTCCACGAAACCTTCCTTGATCGAAATATCAATAATGACCGTAGAGGTGATGTTTCCTAAATTCCCCTCAGAAATAGTATCTTGTGTAAGTTATGGTGGAAGAAAAGAGGATCGATGATAGTTATCATCCCAAGGTACATCGTCAATGCTAAGCATTTCCATAATAGATTCGTCGGACGAAAATATTTGAGAAATGTAGTCAAAGGAAGACGTCAAGGAACTCAACCAAGATGCCATCGAGTAGGTGTCGGGTGCCAAGAGATGTTGGTCATATGATGAGAGAGAGTCTGATTGAATATCAACGTATGAAGCCTTAGCTGGACTAAGTGGCATGGTGTCACCTAGTGCATCGAACTCTAGAGGATTAGGTACAATCCAAGGATCAGATGATTCCAAATACTGATAAGTCGTAGTCGAAATCATATTGATTGTGGAAATATGATGCGTGGTAGGAGGGAGTGGTGCAGGGAAGGTACCCATAAGGGTGGAATATTTTAACAATCCTACACCAACACTTTCATACGTGATCTTGTGATCTCCCAAGAAAGGAATATTATTGGTAGCGGGAGCGCGAGCATCGAGTGTACAAAAATCTAACTGATCGATAGTGACAATTTTTCCCTGATGAGGAAATTGTACAAATCGAAACACTGATGAAGCAACTATAGTCATAGCATAAAACCAACTTCTTCCTAGTAATAAGTTGTAATCGAGGGGAGCATCGACCACCTCGACGTCAACAGAGACGGTTTTGCCGCCCAACTGGACGGATAGGGACTGCAAAAGTCCGTGACGATGAAAATCTCTCCCATCGAATGCGCACAACATCATTGGGATTTGTTAACTATGGGTGATTTTAAGCCTTTCTAACATGCTAAAGACATGAAACAAGTAGAGGCTCCCTCATTTAAGATAGTGCGGTGAATTTGTTGATTGTGAACAACAACATCAATTTGGAAAGCAAGTTGGTGGGAGAGTCGAGACATAAAATTGTCCAGGTTAAACATGATATTGTTGGATGACTCAGGATCAAAATCTCCAATAGCATCCAAGAGCATCTAAGTTGACTTGGAGTGCTTTAGAACTTCTAATGCAGACATAGCACACGGTGCTTGAGCCAAATCGTCAACAATGTTGTAGTTCTGGGCGGCACGTGAACTAGGATTAAAAGTAGATTTATGAATAGTGCTCTTAGGAGGGTGTAATATAGAGTCAAACGTAGGTTTCTTGATTTGAGGTGATCCAGACGGAGGACTAACGGAGGATGGTGATGGATCTGACAAAGTATCGTTAGTGACCTTTCCTTTGTCAGGTTTAGCTGGCATGTCATAGGTCATAGAGCGAGTGCTTAAATAAATCTCGTTAAACAGATAAATATGGGCACTTGTCGAGGCTTCATCATGAGAAGGGTGGTTGGAACTGCCCCCTGGAGAGGGGGTTTCAACAACCATAGATTGCTGCCGAGGAAAAGGCTGAGTAAGCATGATGGGTTGGGAATTCGAAGCTAGACATACCACACGGTGCTTGAGCCAAATCTTAAACAATGTTGTCGCAGGGCAGCACATGAACTAGGATTAAAAGTAGATTTATGGATAATGCTCTTAGGAGGGCGTAATATAGAGTCGAACGTAGGTTTCTCGATCTGAAGTGATCTAGACGAAGGACTAACAGATGGAGGACTAACGGAGGATGGTGATGGATCCGGTAAAGTACCGTTTGTGACCTTTCCTTTGTCATGTTTAGCTGGTGTGTCGTAGGTGGTAGAGCGAATGGTTAAATCAATCCCGTTAAACAGATAAATATGGGCACTTGTCGAGGCTTCATCATGAGAAGGGTGGTTGGAACTGCCCCCTAGAGAGGGGGTTTGAGCAACCATAGATTGTTGTTGAGGAAAAGGCTGAGTAAGCACGGGGGGTTGGGAATTCCCCTTAAAAATTTTGGCCACTTCATCACGATGCAGACAGTCTCGACTATAGTGATCGTCACCACAAATGAGACATGGGAATTTCGACTTCCGCAGTGGTTTCTTTTCGGTAGCAGGTGGTGGGTTTTGAGCTTTGGGTTGTTCATTGTTATTATTCTTCTTGGGTTTGTTATTTGTCTTCTTCTTACCTCTGGATTGTTGTGAAGGACCAGATTGAACTGAATTCACCTCAGAGATTTGAGTTTGGGTGGAGGTAGAAAAGAGTGCGGTCAAACTGGGAGTGGGTGCCGAAGCAGATCGATTTGACGTTCCAATAGACTGGGAAGTAGATTGGGTTTTGATGGAGCCCATAACTCCATCCGCATGTGACATGGATGACGGTTTAGAAGGATCGGTATTTGCATGGGTAGCATTTGGGATCAACTCATACAAAGTACCAGATTGTGAATAGACCAAATATAAGTACTGAGATCGAGCAATGGCCTCTTCCTCGGTGACTACACCACCCATGTCGAAATCACGAGCAATCGAGGGTGACAGTGATTTAGTAAACCATTCCGCCAATAACTGGTCAGGAATGATTGCTTTGATCAACCTTCATCCTCATCTCCACTCATGAATATGATCAGAGATATGCACGGAGTTAGTCTGACGAAGGGAGGTCAAGAGTTCGGTACTCATCTCGTATCGAATGGGTAATTGAAAGTGTGTGAGAAAGGACATAGCAAGGGAGTTGAAGTCTTGGAACAAACCACGTGGAAGTTCAATATACCACTTGGCTGGTGAGCTCGTAAGTGTTCCTTGAAAAATATGTAAACGTATAGAATCGTCCATTAAGGAGTTCGATGAACACCATAAATGGAAATTCATCACATGATTGTTCGAGTCTTCTCCAGGTTTACCGTCAAATTTTGGAATATCGGAAGGTAATTTAGCAGGGATCACTGGCCAAAAGGGATAATGCAATATAGGATCATTGGTCAACTGAGACAAGTCTGGGAGATCCAGAGTCGAGAGAAATGGTAGTTGTCGGTTAACTTGAGGATGATAATGGTGTGGCATAGGGACACTAGTAGGACCGTAAACCGGGTTATGTGGATAATTGTATCCATTAGGTCCTCCTATATATGGTTGTTGTTGACCAGAATAAATAGGATTCGATGATGGTTGAAAAACATGTGAAAATGGAGGATAACTTGATGGGTTTTGAGGGTTATAAGTCGGTTGATGGGTTTGCCCATAAGGGGGATAAACATTTTGTTCATAAGGAGGATAAGGTTATTGTTCTCCTTGAGGATTCCCCCCACCAGGGAATAGCGGATTTCTTGGAAAAGGAATGTGCCAAGGATTTGGTGTCACATTCTGTCCATACAATGGGTTAGGGACTCCAGTTTGAGATTTCCCCCCAAGCTAAGGTTGTGTCCCCATTTGAGTTTGACTCCCAAATGGAGGTTTCCTCCTAGTGTGAGGTTCAGTGCCTAGAGGGATCTGGAAACCAGAAGTAAATGAATGATCGGAGGCTCCAAACAGATTAGAGTCACCAAGACCAGCTCTTCCAAATAAAGATGTAGGGATAGAACCTCTGGGTGTAACCTGGGTAGTGTTGGTAATGGAAGGATTCAGAGCTCTGTACCCAAGTGGAACTGACGGATTTGGTCTAAGTGGTGTTCCAATCGGAGCCTGGAATGGTGTCACATTTCTTGTGGGGATTGTAGCAACATGTGGGAACATAGTGGAATGGGCCATCTGGATAGTAGGGTCTGAGTGAGAACCAATCAACAATTGGTCTGCAATAGTGATGACATTACTGGTCGTACCAGTAAAGTGGTTTAAAGGTACCGTATAATTAACAAAGGTCTCAGGCACTTGTGACGCCATAGGTCGATCGAGACTCGCTCCTAGGTTACCGTATAGATCATGTATTGTCAAAGGGACATAACCAAAACCAGAGGTTCCAACAGTATGAGTCAGGGTCCTAAATGGTTCACTTTGGAAAAAATAATCCTCTACTCCAGATACTGCGTTAGGTCCAGTGGGTACTTCGGTATCCTCAATAACAACAATCTCTCCAGACGAGTTCACCTGCAGCAGATGCGGTTCTTGCCTAATACTCAAAGCTAGGTTGATTCGAAAAGCTTCCAAAGAATCAGAAACAATTCAGAACTGTTCCAAAGAGTGTGTGCTTCCAACCTCAGAGCCTAGTTCATTATGAGCCTCGGGATGGCCTTCTGAAGAATTGGGAAGCAAAGGTAGACAACCTTTCGGATCTTCCGGGGGTAACCCTTGCATCCTACGTGAACGACGAAGGCCGATATTTCTTGAGCTAAGTAATGAATGAAAAAATAAATCTATGGTCGACTAACGAAAAGAAACAACATACGCTAAGAAATCTAGGAATCAAACCAAGCAAACAAAACCTTCTCTCGATGACCGTACTAGTTGGTGATGAAATCCAACGTCGCGTGATCAAGTCAAGAAGGATCTAGGAAATGAACAGGTGGAACAGTTATGATGGCGACTTGCTTAACGGACTTACGCCTTGGTGTAAGATTCCATGCAGTAATTGTGGATTTACCCTCCAAGGAGCCCGAGTGAGTTTGACCAACGTCTGTTTCAGGTACAATGAGACTTCCCTTCACCGCCACGTCGTGTAAGAACCTAAATATTATGGCTACTAAGGACACCAACTCGCAGTCATCCCTTGGGCGGGTATAGTCGACAGTCAAGTCCGAACGTATGGGCAAGATAACAACTCTGAAATCCTTAAAGAGAAATGAGGGCAAGTGGACAGGTAGAACTCCAGAGGAGCCCGAACGGATTCGAAATTCACGAAACATCTAGACCAAACAAAGATAGTTGAGCCTCAAGAAGAACCCCCAATATATGATCTGACTACTACGAACGATTGAACCACGAAGGGATAATCTCTGTAACTCACCCGAACGCGACCTCGTGCGTAACCTCTGTGTGAGAGGGGGATCCTAGAAAGCCTATATGACAATTGGATTTGCTCTCCCTATCGCAATATGCTAATGTTTGTTTTGAATGCTTTGGAGAGTTATGCTCACAGCCTAATCCAAAGCGTTAATCCTAGTCTAATGTTGGTGGAAGATTCTAAAAACAAAAAGTTCTAGATCAATTTTAATTAGCGTTAATTTTGTAGCTGTTCTTTACTCAGGGGTGTATGAAAGTGAAACTAATGGTATTATGAATCAATTCCCAAAAAATGCATAAGAAATTATAAACAGTCTTTTCTTTCAATGCATGTCTATTTAAGGGAAGGAGAAGGAAATTTTCCTTTCACTATCAAACATTCTGATGCAATAACCTCATGCAACTGTTTCTCAATCAATAATCCAATATGATGCTAAAGTATTCAGAAATTTGTTCTAATATCCAAAAGCCAATCATGAAAATATATCCTTTTGTTTATATGTGAATGAAAATCAACTTGATGTAAAGCTTCCTATATCAATCGGACTTCAAGATCTATGAGATTTAGACAATCAGAAGCAAACTTCACACAAACAAAAATACACTCTCGTTGTGATCGAACAAGAAACACAAAGAAAACCAAATTCAAAAAAAAAACCAAAAATCTCAAAACAGAAAAAAATGCCTGAAAAGATGACCTCAAAGATTAGATGGAATGGTGCACAGATATTTGAATTCCCTTACAACATCTGTTATTCAATCGGATAAGTGAAAAAGCAGTGGGTCGACTTCAAATCACAAGAAAAAAGAGTGACTCAAAGTAAGGAAGAAACGTAAAAGATCCAAACAAAATATAATCAATTATCATAAATCAATAGGTTGCTGGCCAAAATAGGGACACACTGAGATGGTAGTAAACTTGAGCAGGTGAAATCAACAAAAATGGACTCAAAGATCCCCATAATGTTTTTACAGAAAAAGACCAGCGCTCTGGTGTCAAGGACACCAGAGCTTTTCAATGCTCTGTGGGAGGTTGCAAGGGAGTGCCAACGCTCTAGTAATAGAGGTAGGGGAGTGTTGGGCTCTCAGAAGGCCAAAAAATTGCCACGAACTAAAAAAAACTCAGGAAAACCAGAAATTGAGTGTGTATGGAATGAATTTAAGACCCAACAACACATATAAGAATCAGAGACACAACATGAATAAGATCTAAAGGTGAGCAAAGGCCAAAAACAAGACCAAGGAAGGAAACCAAAACTGAAAGCTTTGTTCCCCAGTGGAGTTGCCAATTTCTGTTACAGGAGAATACCCCTGCGGACAAGTGGATTTCCTCTTGGATACTAGACCCATATAACCAAGATAGAAAGGTGCAAATGTTGAACACTGACATTCTTTCTAATGAAGCTAAACTAGTCAAGGAATAAGAAGAAAGGAATATAAATACCTTTAATAACGTTTGTCCTTGTTCGATCCAGGACTATCTTGATCTCCAAGTCTCTTAGAAGGTCCTGCAATAATCGAAGGAACAACAATGACAAAACATACTTCCTATTCCTACCATGATTAGCTTCGAAATATATCTATCAAAAAGAACAAATTCATGAAACATACACAATTTTGAAGGAAACAGGCTAAGCACATATATATATTAATGAAAACAAAGCAAAGTGCTTACAACCATAGATGTAGATGCAACAACTTCACCAAGATCTCTTTGTCTAGACCCTTGCTCAAAAGTTCCACGATCAAAATGACTGTAACTGTCATTGATAAATCTCCCTTATGAGATCATAAGTTTGATGCCTTGCATGTCTCTCTTTTCACCATGAAGAGGCCTCCTTATATAGCCTTGGAGAGGCCTAACCATCTTAGAGATTCTTGGGATAGGTTGAGGATATTTCTCCATCAGTTGTGGATCCTCCTTAAGATCCAGCCTTGACCTCAGATTCGAATCCAAATAACTCCAGAGATGAGGGGGATTTGTCCCTGATTTTCCTCAATAGTCCAAAATTCTCTCAAATAGGCCCGCGCTCCCTCAAAATGGGGTACAGAGTGTTGCAACGCTCCCCCAAAGGAGGGAAGGGAGCTCTGGCACTCTCTGACAGTGGGTAGGGGAGCATTGGCCTCCAAAAATGACTTTTGAGTGGTTTTTTCCATGGTAAAAGCTTTGTACTCTTCGTCATGTGATTTCTCCTTCTTAAACTAGTCTTTGAAGGTGTCTTAAGTGTTCTTGTAATGTTGTTCAAGACATGACATAGGCAAGATGGCAGCATGATGTTTGTGACACTTGCGACATCTTATGGCTAAAATGCGACACTGGTAATGATGACAATAGGTCATCATTGGAGTGAGTAATTTTGATGTGTAACAATAAGCGTCGCTTGTTATTTAATCAAAGTGAAATTCATCCCAAATGCCATGAGGTCATCCTTCCCTTTAACAAGAAATGTAGACTAAGTTACCACAACTTGAAAAAGGTCATACGCGAGAGAAAAAAAATACATTGCTACGCTTCCTTCTAGAGATAAATTGACATATCACAATCTAAAAAAAAGTGTCCGTGCACAACACAACAGATCAAACAGGTACGGTTGCATATCCCACAATGGTCATGCAACTGTTCGAGAGGAAAAAATCACATTTTGTTGGCTAGAAGCAACACTGTGCACTACTACCAATGAAAACCAGCAAACACTTTCTACCCATACTTCCCTGCGGAAGAAAGATGCAAGACAGACCTACATGAAACAAATCAAAGACACTCCTTCCATTGCATGTGCAATTTGCGATCAATTGAATTTCACAAAAAACAGTAAGTCTTTCACGCCTGATTTGGAAGCAGAATAACTTTGCTTGACAATACATGATAAAACATTTTCCAGTGGAAAAATTTGTCTTCCATGCAAACAATCGCTTGAAAATGGAAAACTTCCACAATTTGCAACCCCTGACCAAATAAGATGTAATACACCACTACTAGATGTAAGTTCACTTACGGAACTTGAAGAGAGACTTGTGTCTCTGCGAATTGCATTTGCACAAATCAAGCCCTGGGGCTATAAATGACCCTAGATGGGTTTAACAGGATCGATTATTAATGTGCCTGTTCAACTAGATGTTGTGTAAAAATCCTTGCCACAATTAGCGATACAATGACAATTGTTGTGGCTCTCAAAAGACGCTTGCAATACAAAAATGTGTATCAGACAGGCAAAGTGTGTGTGCATGTTGTTATGAAATCATTAAAATAATTATGTTTAAGGGGCCTGCACAAAGCACGAAACATTTGTATAAATAGAACTGGAACAACGTTCTTGGAGAAGAGGATGACAACTCTGCACAGACTCTCAAAACTGCTAGTGAATTTAATACAAGTGATGAATCAAAGAATGAAGCATCTGCTGAGACATTGGTGCATGGATTCACTGATTCATAGTGCATTTGTGACTTACAAGACAAGATTGTCGAAATTGCACCTGTTGAGGGGAAACATCCACTTGGAATATTCAAAGACAAATTCGCTGAGGAAATGAACTTCCCAACACTCTTCTATGGAGATCCACGTCCCATTGACATTACAGAATGGTTCAATTACCATAAAATAGTTCGATGGGAGTTGCTACATTCAAGCGTTGACTTCTCCTGTCACATAACAAATTTGTTTTTCAAAATAATGCACATAATAATAAAGCAAGTGATGTTTTGCATGTGGGTCTGAATAAGAAAAGGCTAGTTACAAGGAAGAAATTTGTTGGCCAAGGATGTCAAGTACAAAGTAAAACTAGAAAAAATCCTGAAATTTGATATTGGATACATAGATTTCAAAAACATTCGCATCTCTCCTAACTATTTGCAACAAAACAAGAAAACTATTTTTGCAATGATCCAACAATTGGGCCCGCCAACATTTTTCATCACATTTACAAGTGCAGAGCATTGCTGGGATCCATTGGTGGATGTGGTATCTGACTTGCATAAGAATAGGAAATGTAAAAAACAAACCGATACACTGGAAAATAATGGCATTGACTACCTCATAAGAAAAGACCCAGTGACATGTACTCACTACTATAGAAATATAATAAATGCTTTGAGACAATTGATATGCCATGATGAAACATTTTTCGGAAAAATATCAGACTACTTTTTTGTGACTGAATTCCAGAATAGGGGGAATGAACATGACCACCCATTGTTGTGGATAGAGGGTGCACCAGTCTATGGAGCTGACAAAAATTCACAGATCAAGCAATTTGTGGACAAATACATAACATGCAACACAGATCATTTGGATCCAGAACTTGCCAAAGTTCATAGACATTATCATACAAAAAGTTGTAGAAAACGAAAAAACTCGCATTGTAGATACAAATTCCCCATGCTGCCAATGAGAGCAACAAGAATCATATAGCCACTTAGTTTAGAGGACAATGTTGTTGTTGAGAAATCTAAATCCCTGTTCGCATTTCTAGAACAAGGAGAATTTGACGATTTGATGAGCTTCGATGACTTCTTGACAGAGCTAAATCTATCAGAAGATGAGTACATCCAAGCCATACAATGCATGCTTAAACAACCAACAATTTTCCTTAAAAAAAAAATTTCCCATATCTGGAACAATAGTTTCTCCAAGGACATGGCAATTATGTGGAATGCAAATACAGATGCGTAGTGCGTCCTCAATGCATATGTTGCAACATTGTATTGTACCTCGTATATGAAAAAGGTTGACAAATCTATGACAAGTGCATTCAGAAGAATACACAAAGAACATGAAAGAAGTCATATTGATGCCATAAAAATGATATGTACACTTGGCAATACATTGCTTAATCTTCAACAAATGTCTGCTCGACAAGCAGTCCACATTGCACTTTCCCTGCCCCTCAATTGTAGTTCAAGAAAATGTGTCTTCATAAACACATCTCCTCTTGAGAAACACACATTTGTGCTTAAACCACTATGTTTGCTAGAACAAGAGCCTGACAATTTAGAAGACGTACTATGTCTCTCTATTATTGATTATTACCTCCAGCGTCTATCTCCTATTAGGCATATCTACTTAGCAGAATTCGTATCGCATTACAAAAAAAATGGTGCGCCCGTATCAAAAAGAAAAAAAACCTCCTTGATATGGTTTGTCAAATACAATAAACATTCTGACTATGAAAACTATTGTAGAGAAAAACTATTTTTATACGTTCCGTTCGATGAAAACGAAGAGACATTAAAACATAACTTCTCTACATGGGAAATTGCGTATGTTGCCTCTGAGACTATAGTGCAAATCAATGAAGCTAGATTTACTTACAATGTTAATCCAACATGGGGTGATCTAGAAATTGCAGTTAATAAGCTAGAAAACCCTAACAATCTTGATGAGAAATTCACAAACCGAAAAACAACCAGAACTCCCTGCAAGTCCTATGACTTGCAAGTAGATTTGCCTCGTCCTCGAGCAGGTGGCATTGAAAAGCGTATCAATCTTGGTTTTCAAGTCACAAAACATCCTTTACTTATTGAAAATAATGAATACCACATAATAAGACGTCTATTGAATCGAGAACAACAAACAATTATAAAGGACATTGCGCTTAAAAAACGCTTGAACATGGACACTCATGTACACTTGTTCCTTACAAGCGGAGCAAGAACAAGTAAGAAATTCATAGCGAAAGCATTGTTCCAAATGCTTATACGAATCTATGATTCAAACAAGTCCTCTGATCCTATGAAACCAAAGGGCCTAATAGTTGCATACATAGGAAAAGTTGCATATAATGCAGGTGGAACAACAGTCCACTCTGCATTTTTAATGCCTTTTAACAAGTCATGGTTTCTTCCACTTAGCAAGGAAATGTTAGATACCTTGTCTAAGATTTATGATGAAATCCAACTTGTCTTTATTTATGAGGCATATTTGATTGGAAGTCGCTTCTTGTATTCCATTGACAACTGACTAAGAAACATAAAACATGCGCACAATAAATACTTTGGAAACATTGACATGATATTCTGTGGGGATCTTTACTAGGCACAACCAATCCAAGATTCTTTGATATTTGAACAACCTACGGTTAACATGAAAACAATGACGCATGACTTCTAGAGAGACAATATTAAATGCTTTGAATTGCATACTACAATGCGCCAGACATGTGAAACATTTATTGCAATTCTGAATAGAATGTGGACAAACAACCAAACATATGATGACTTAACATATATCAATTCGAGGTGCTTGCGATCTGCACCAACAAACCCAACGTTCCCTTACCTGTTCTACACAAATAAGGATGTTGCAATGCATAATAGGTACATGCTATCGCTCATGCTTGGCAATGATATCATCATCAATTCAATTGACCTGGAAGAAGACAACCATGGAAATGTGCCGCGTCATGAACATACATCCACTTTACCTTTGCAACTTGTTCTGAAATTAGAAATGTTGGTTCAAATATATGCCTGCAACTATGATTCATAGGGTGGCTTGGTCAATGGTGCAGGTGGAATACTCAAAGGCTATACCAAAACAAAAAAACTTGATGTCCTTTGGATTAAGTTCCATGAACCGCATATAGGCAAGCGACAAGCAAGCAAGTTGGCTTATCTATATAATTCAAACACTGCAAGCGATTGGACACCTATTTTGCAAATATCAAAGCAGGTATCGACATTAGCAAAGATAGGTCGACTGAAGATTCGAAAACAATTTCCAATTAAACTTGCATGTGCACGTACAGTCCACAGATCACAAGGACTAACAATTGATAGTGTTGCATTTCAGTATGATAAAATTCGAATACATGGACTTGTATACACAACATTGTCCCGTGTCAGAAGCATAGACTCCTTGTATTTACTAAGTCCTCTTACAAAAGACAATTTCAAAGTCAAACAAAAAGTTGATATTGAAATGGAACGCCTCGGGACTCACGCAAAATGGCATCTGCGGAATGATTACCAATTCATACCAACAAACTCATCTGTATCAATTCTCTCGCTTAACACACACAACTTACATGCACACATGGATGATATACTCAATGACTATGATACAATGCAATCCGATATTCTGTGCTTGTAGGAAACATACATGGCATTATGCATGCAAAACAAACAATTTCCAAATCACAATTGCATATCAAGTTACATTGCACATGGGGTGATTATATTGGTGAAAAAACATGTACCGATTTTGGAGCATATACATTTCGAAGAAAATAATGTTGAGATGGTGCTTGCAAAAATATTTTTCCATGGAACAGAAATTGCAATATTGAATCTGTATGCTACTCCCCATGCAACATTCTCCAACATACTAAATGTTCTTTCCAATGCATTAGACCATTTGCATCTGAACGGAACCATTGTGCTTGTAGGAGACTTCAATATTGACATGCTAAAAAATAATGCTAGAACAAAATAATTGGAAAACTACATGTGCAAATACAATCTCTGCTTTCTTTTGAACAACACAAGCCATGTGAAAAACACGCTTATTGATCATGTATGGTCAAATGTGCCCATTCCTCAATACAACATCTTTATCTTAGACACAAACTGGTCTGATCATGATACAATTGGTATTGCACTTGAATTATGAGATATACATCAAACATATTGCAAATTCATATTTCTATGTTTCAAAGCATATCTGTGTAGCTTGTTGCAAAAAACCAAATTATCTAACTTCTTAGTTTTCCCTCGTTTGTACACATACTGGTCTGGTCACCACACAGTTGGTGTTGCACTTGAATTATGAAATATACATCAGGCATATTGCATAATCATATTTCTATGCTTCAAAGCATATCTGTCTATCTTGTTGCAGAAAATCGAGATATCCAACTTCTTAGTTTTCCTGGTTTGTAATTGATTTTGGTCACAATTTTTTTTTACAAAAAAATTAAAATATATATATATATATATACACACACACAAACTTGAATGAACTAAAAAAAAAAAGGTACATTCTTCTAACACTATCTGTTACTCTATTCCTCTTATTCTATTTTATTTAGTCTATGTACATAGTACTTGTTTTTTTCTTTACATGTCAACTTATGTTTATGTCCATTTTGTTTTGTGCTTTTGTTCATAGAAACAAATAGGAAAACTAGACACCGCAAAGAACTCCTAACCAGAAATATAGAAGAATCCATGCAAAGGTGCATTTTTCTACCTGTGTTCCATATCCAATAGTTTTTCGTTTACTCTGTTTGTATTTGTTGAACTGGTTTGCAACTCTGTTTTTTTTTTCCTCCTTGGATACTCCATATCTTCCTGTACATTGACTTGTCTTCGTGTCAATTATATTTTCTGTGCTGGTATCTTGAAACAAATAATTTTGTACTCCATCTTTTCTTTTCATGTGTTCCTACGTAACAATTTGCTTTCATGTCAATTGTATTCTCTGTACTGTGAGGCATATAGTTCTTACCTCTCTTTCTTTTTCCTCTTCTATACTTAGTCGTTCTCCCTTTTTTTCTTCCCCTCTATTATCCATTTATGATTCTATACTTAGTCCCATGTCTAT
>JASDQU010435349.1:44534-64600 GCA_032191745.1 Picea mariana
GCTTGGTGTTTTGCACCTTGCAAGCAAGATTTTTCAATGGTAGGAGTCCTTGCCTCAAAATTCTGTTGCAGAACATCTTTTTGTGTGGTCTTATTTTGTGTTCCTGGAAACCATGCATTTTCATATGCCAACTTCCATGTCCTGGATATTGTGCCATAGCTATTTCCAAAATTGCAATGCAAAGGGTTTTAGAAAATGATTTTGGAGCTGTCACAAGGGGGAACCATCCATCGGGGTGTAGTGACAGGGAATGTGTTTATTCTCTGGGTCAAAAACTCTGTCCACCTGTTGTCTTTGAAGTGTCCTTTCTATTTTGCAGAACATCTTTTGCATCTGAGAAGCTTGAAGGATGCACACCATGAATAGGTTCAAATCAGTCTTTGTGCTCAACAAATTTATAGTGTTATTTATTTGCGTTGTTTCTTCTGTTTGGTTCACTGTTCAATGTAGGTTTGTTTTCTTTTCATCTGTTGTGGAGACTAGGGGGGATTGAATTTGACAAAAAGAAGGTTGAAGGATACATACCAGGATTGGTACGCAGTTCCACGCTTGTGGTTTCTATTTGTCTTTTTTTTTTTCGTTTTATTTTTTCCCCCCTTTTCTTTGTTTTCATATAAAACATAGTTACCAACTTAACGAGAACTCTACAGAGTTCTCGTTTCTGGGGGGGTCCAGTTTTTTACCCCGTTTTGTAAAATGGTGCTACTGGTAGCAACCCCCTCCATTTTTAGGTGGTTTTTTGATATTTTAAATTTTATGACACATAAGGTTTCCACTTTGTTTTTTTAAATGGTCGTTTTTTCATTTATTTTCAAATTGTTCAATTTTTCTTTTTTCCCAATGATGTTTTTTCATCTATTTTCAAACTTTTCTATTTTATTTTTATTTTTATTTTTATTCAATTGTGTTCTTAATCATATTTCCATGCTTCATCCAATGCTAAAAATGTTGTACACCATTTAGTTTTTTGAAATTAAGATTTTTCATATAATTATATGTCCTTAATTAAGTTATGGTTCCATACATTTTAAATATAGTGGAAAATATCATTTTTAACACAATTTTTTTACCTTGCTTCAATACATAGAAAATAATTGTTGTTAAATAACAATATTTTTAAATATTTAGCAAAAAAATATAATTCATTTTTTTTTGGATCAATTAAAAACTAAAATATATAAGAAAACAAAAAGAATTGAAATTTAAAAAACAAAAACATTTAAAAAACAAATTTGTATGAGAAAAAACCATTGAAGAAAAACCTAAAAAGCTAAAGAGGAAAAGAAAACAATAAAATTATATATATAGAGAGAGAGAGAGAGAGAAAGAGAGAAATGAGAAAAAATTAACAAAAAGTTATAAAAAAAAAAAATATAGCCCAAACAAACTTTAAAAAGGTGAAAAAAAAACCCCAAAAATTATAAACATATAAAAAAAACTCAAATTAAAAAACTTAAATCAAAAATTAACAAAAAAAAAGTTAAAAAACCTTAAAACTACAAAACAAAAATTAAAATTTATATCAAAAACCTTAAAAAATTAAAATTTACACCAAAAAACTTCATAAATATCTTAAAAAACATAAACATATTTTATATTATAACATTGTTATATTATATTATATAACATTGTTATATTGTAACATTGTTATATTATAATATTGTTATATTATAACATTGTTATAATATTAATGGGACTTGGGCCAGGCCCGTGGGGGGTTTGGGATGGGGCGATGCATAAGAACAAAATGTAAAGAAAAAAATAAGCATTGCTAAGATAAGAACAAATTCTCATGAGCTCCATAGTGAAACTGGGCATTGGTCGATTCCTAAAATGCTATGGGATGAAAGAGTGTGTCACCTTTGTGACACTAAGAAGGTTGAAGATGAAAAACACTTTCTCTTAGATTGTCCAACCTATATCCATATTAGATCTCTTTTTCAAAATATTTATCACACTACCAACCTTCCTAACCTCTTAACTCAACAAAAGTATGGTGATCTTGGAAAGCTTCTCTTAATTCTTTTCGAGCACAAAAACAAAATTCTAAAAAATCACAAGTAATCACTTACCCTCTTAAGGTCCGATAGACCAATTCGGTCTTAGTGGACATTAATCACCATCATCATCATTATAGCATTGTTATATTATAACATGTTATAATATAACAATGTTATATTATAACATTCTTACAGTATTAACATATTATTAAAAAAAACATTTAAATAAATTTGTAGCTTAGGTAATATTAGTGTTTTTGTTTAAAAAAAATTATTTTAGATGTTTTTTTTTTAATTTTTTTATTGAATTTTGATTATTTTTCAGTTTTTTTTTTCTAATTTTATTTTTCTTTTTTAAAGTTTGAAGGGATTTTTTGCTCTTCTTTTTAACAAAAAAATGTATTTTTGTTTTTTAAATTATTGTTTTTCTGAGAAATTTTAAATTTTTTTCATTTCTTTCTAGTTTCCCTTTGTTTTTCACAATTTTGTTAGTTTATAAAATTTCTTAGCTCATATGTTTTGAATATAGTCAATATAACAATACTTTTAAGAAATTATTTATGTTTCATTCAATGTAACTTTTATTTACTGCTTTATTATTAAAAGTAAAAAATTATTAAAAAGTGACGTTGAATTTTTAAACTATATTGTGATATTTTCATGGCATTATGTATTACCTTGTGCTTTGTGTGATAATAACATTTAAAAAGTAAACATTTAAGGTTTCTTTTATGATTTTGTTTACAGTAATGATAAGTTATTTTACCACATTATAAAAATGTGTCATTTTCATACCCCAATTTTAAAATGGGTGCTACCGGTAGCAGTGCTTTTCAATTTGATGGTTGATTTTGAGGTTTTGGTTTTAATGGTACCAAGTGATAAAAATATGATTTCAAATGATATCAAAATTTAACATTTTGAAAAGAAAAAAAAAAACATCTTATTTGTTTTTAGGTGTTGATTTTAAGGTTTTTCTGAGCTACTGTCTAAGTTTTGAATTCCATGTTTGAAAAATGTTGTAATTTTGACCCTGTTTTAAAAAATGGTGCTACCGATAGCACCACTTTTTTATTTGGGGGTTGATTTTTATGTTTTTTATGCAAAAATATGGGTTTTTTGGGCCAAAGTTCTCGTTTTGAGGTCACAGTTCTCGTTAAGTTGGTAACTATGTTATAAACTAAAAATAGCTAAGAAACAACTTGACAATCACAGTTTAAGAGATGAAACAAGTAATAGATGTTGAGTCGTATGAAATAGATACAGACTCCATTATACATGACAACATCGACGAGGTGTTTCATAGAAATGGGTTTTTAGACTAGATGTGTTCTCGTATACTGTAGGAGATTGTTTTTTCGATGCATTTCAGGTTCTACTACATTTATGTTATTCCTCGACCAACCTACGCAATGGATTGATAGATTATTTCTTGGGTTGTTTAAAAAATGGCGACGCTGAGGTATTGGAGTCATATGAATATGAATTGGTATTTGATTTTCTTCGGCAGTTGCATGGAATACATGATGTCACTACGTATTTTTCAAAGATGTGGTTGTCTGCATCTCCAATTCTGCCTACACATGAGAGGGAACTTTGGGGAGATACATTTTGTATACGGTGGCTATCTAAGTGGCTCAATATATCAATTGGAATATGGTCATTGACAAGAAAAACAAGATATCAACTATTCAACAAAATTGCATCTAGCAATCCATATTACATCTTGTTCCATGATGTCAATCCTGTCAGTGGTCATTATGAACCACTATTGTATAGGAAATTGTCCATATGTAATCCTGGAGGACTTGATATTTACTTGTCCCTCATTTGCAAAGACCTTGAATTGCAGTGGAAACGGATTATGCATCGCATAGACTGCCATGGTTTGCAGATAACATCAACTATTGTATCTAGTTGTGGAGATAGTCTATTCAATGCAATTTGTTGTTTGGTAGAAACTGAGTTCGATGTGCAGTCAATGTGGCTTTATATTGTACAATCCTTTTGCAATGCAAATATAGGCGGCATCCAACAGGATTTTAGTTGCTTGCATCAACGCCTTTTGCCATATCTCCTAGAAAATATGTTGGCAATTGGAAGTTGGCAAAAATACCTTGTAAACATGGCACTGCCATATGAAAAAGGAAATGTGGAGGGTGGAAGATTCTTTTTGCAATGGCTATCTATCATATTCAGAGTAAATATCCAGGTCTGGTCGGCCCTGCCATATGGAACTGTCCATTCCTGGTCTATTGATTCAAATTACAATAGAACAATTGACATCATCTCGTTGAAAACAAATACGACACATATCCATTATCAACCTTTGTTGGGACATATCACTGGTTCAGGGTCTACTGTCCATGCCACCCAAACCTCATCGAATCTGCATACGCGTGGCATGCTTTTTAATGAGAATGAAACTCCTCCCAGTTGTGATAAGGCCATACGGGACGTAAACAAAAAACGTAGACTAAGTTATCAAAACTTGAAAAAGGTCATGCATGAAATTTGTCCCAGTTGAGATGAGGCCATACAGGGCTTAAACAAAAAACGTAGGCTAAGTTATCACAACTTCAAAAAGGTCATACGTGAGAGAAAAAAAAGCATTGGTAGTATAGGAAATATTGTCGGTCCAGGGTCCAATGTCAATGCCAACCAAACCACATCGAATGTGCATAAGCATCGCATGCTATTTATTCAGAATGAAATTAATCCCAGTTGTCATGAGGTCATCATGGCCTTGAACAAGAAACGTAGACTAATTTATCACAACTTGAAAAATGTCATACGCGAGAGAAAAAAATACATTGCTACGCTTCCTTCTAGAGAAAAACTGAAATATCACAATCTAAAAAAAATTGTTCGTGCACAACACAACATAAACAGGTACAGTCGCATATCCCCCAATAGTCATGCAACTATCTGAGTGGAAAAAATCACATTTCGTGGGCTAGAAGCAACATCGTGCACTACTACCAATGAAAACCAACAAACACTTTCTACCCATACTTCCTTACAGAAGAAATATGCAGGATAGACCTACATGAAACAAATCAAAGACACTCCTTCCATTGCATGTGCAATTTGCGATTAATTGAATTTTGAAAAAAACAGTAAGTCTTTCACGCTTGATTTGGAAGCAGAATACCTCTGCTTGACAATACATGATAAAACATTTTCCAGTGGAAAAATTTGTCTTCCACGCAAACGGTCGCTTGAAAATGGAAAAATGCCACAATTTGCAACCCCTGACCAAATAAGATGTAATACACCACTACCATATGTAAGTGCACTTACAGACCTTGAAGAAAGACTTGTGTCTCTACGAATTGCATTTGCACAAATCAGACCCCGAGGCTATAAAAGACCCCAGATGGGCTTAACAGGATCAATTATTAATGTGTCTGTTCAACTAGATGTTGTGCAAAAATCCTTGCCACAATTCATTAGCGATATAATGACAATTGTTGTGGCTCTCAAAAGACGCTTGTAATACAAAAATGCATATCAGATAGGCAAAATGCATGTGCATGTTGTTATGAAAGCGTTAAAAGAATTATGTTCCAGGGCCCTATACAAAGCACAGCACATTTGTATAAATGAGAACTGGAACAATGTTATTAGAGAAGAGGATGGCAGCTCTGCACAGACTCTGGAAACTTTTAGTGAATTTGATACAAGTGATGAATCATAGAATGAAACACCTGCTGAGACATTGGTGCATGGATTCATTGATTCATAGTGCATTTGTGACTTGCAAGACAAGATTGTCGAAATTTCACCTGCTGAGGGGAAGCTTCCACTTGAAAAACTCAAGAACAAATTCGCTAAGGAAATGAACTTCCCAACACTCTTCTATGGAGATCCACATCCCACTAACATTACAGAACGATTTAGTTACCATAAAATAGTTCAATGGGAGATGCTACATTCAAGCTGTGACTTCTCCTGTCACATAACAAAAAAAAATTTCAAAACAATGCACATAATAATAGAGCAAGTGTTGTCTTGCATGTGGGTCTGAATAAGAAAAGGCCAGTTACAAGGAAGAAATTTGTTGTCCAAGGATGTCAAGTACAAAGTAAACCTAGAAAAAATACTGAAATCTGATATTGGATACATAGATTTCAAAAGAATTTGCATCTCTCCTGACTATTTGCAAGAAAACAAGAAAACTATTTTTGCAATGATCCGACAATTGGGTCGGCCAACATTTTTCATCACATTTACAAGTACAGAGCATTGTTGGGATCCATTGGTGGTTGCGTTATTTGACTTGCATAGGAATAGGAAACATAAGAAATAAACCGATACACTGGAAAATAGTGGCATTGACTACCTCATAAGAAAAGACCGAGTGACATGTACTCGCTACTATAGACATAGAATAAATGCTTTGAGACAATTGATATGCCATGATGAAACGTTTTTTGGAAAAATATCGGACTACTTTTTTTTGACTGAATTCCAGAATAGGGGGAATGAACATGAGCACGGACTATTGTGAATAGAGGGTGCACCAGTCTATGGAGCTAAGAACAATTCACAGATCAAGCAGTTTTTGGAAAAATGCATAACATGCAACACAAATCATTTGGATCCAAAACTTGCCAAAGTTCATAGACATTATCATACAAAAAGTTGTAGAAAATGAAAAAATTGGCATTGTAGATACAACTTCCTCGTGCCGCTAATGAGAGAAACAAGAATCGTAGAGCCACTTAGTTTAGAGGACAATGTTGTCGTTGAGAAATATAAATCCTTGTTCGCATTTCTAGAACAAGGAGAGTTTGACGAGTTGATGGGCTTCGATGACTTCTTGACAGATCTAAATCTATCAGAAGATGAGTACATCTAAGACATACAATGTACGCTTAAACAACCAACATTTTTCCTTAAATGAAAACTTTCCCATATCTAGAACAACAGTTTCTCCAAGGACATGCCATTTATGTGGAATGAAAATACAAATGCGCAGTACATCCTTAATGCATATGCTCCAGCATCGTACTATACCTCATATATGACAAAGGTTGACAAATATATGACAAGTGCATTCAGAAGAATACGCAAAGAACATGAAATAAGTCATATTGATGCCATACAAATAATACGTACGCTTGGCAATACATTTCTTAATCTTCAACAAATGTCTGCTCAACAAGCAGTCCACATTGCACTTTCTCTACCCCTCAATTGTAGTTCAAGAAAATGTGTCTTCATAAACACATCTCCACTTGAGAAATGCACATTTGTGCTTAAACCACCGTGTTTGCTAGAAAAAGAGCCTGACAATTCAAAAGACGTTTTATGTCTCTCTATTATTGATTATTACCTCCAACGTCCATCTCCTATTAAGCATATCTTCTTAGCAGAATTCGTATTACAATACAAAAAAAATGGTGCACCCATATCAAAAGGAAAAAAACCCTCTGTGATATGGTTTGTCAAATACAATAAACATTCTGACTATGAAAACTATTGTAGAGAAAAACTATTGTTATACATTCTATTCGATGAAAACGAAGAGACATTAGAACATAACTTCCCTACATGCGAAACTGTGTATGTTTCCTCTGAGACTATAGTGCAAATCAATGAAGCTAGATTTACTTACAATGTTAATCCAACATGGGGTGATCTAGAAATTGCAGTTAATGAACTAGAAAATCCTAAAAATCTTGATGAGACATTCACAAACCGAAAAACAACCAGAACTCCCTGCGAGTTGTATGAATTGCAAGCAGATTTGCCTCATCCTCGAGTAGGTGGCATTGAAAAACATATCAATCTTGGTTTTCAAGTCACAAAACATCATTTCCTTATTGAAAATAATGAATACCATAGAATCAAACATCTGTTGAATCAAGAACTTCAAACAATTCTAAAGGACATTGCGCTTGAAAAACACTTGAACATGCACACTCTTGTGCACTTGTTCCTTACAAGTGAAGCAGGAACAGGCAAGACATTCACAGCCAAAGCATTGTTCCAAATGCTTATACAAATCTATGATTCAAACAATTCCTCTGATCCTATGAAACCAAAGGGCCTAATAGTTGCATACACAAGAAAAACTGCATATAATGCAGGTGGAACAATAGTCCACTCTGCATTTTTAATGCCTTTTAACAAGTCACAGTTTCTTCCACTTATCAAGGAAATGTTAGATACCTTGTCTAAGCTTCATGACGAACTCCAACTTGTCTTTATAGATGAGGCATATTTGATTGGAAGTCGCTTCGTGTATTCCATTGACAACCAACTAAGAAGCATAAAACATGTGCACACCAAATACTTTGGAAACATTGACATGATATTCTATGGGGATCTTTACTAGGCACAACCGATCCAAGATTCTTTGATATTTGAACAACCTACGGTTCACATGCAAACAATGACGCATGACTTCTAGAGAGACAATATTAAATGATTTGAATTGCATACTACAATGTGTCAGACAGATGAAACATTTATTGCAATTCTAGATATAATGCAAACAAACAGCCAAACACATGATGACTTAACATATATCAATTCGAGGTTCTTGTGACCTGCACCAACAAACCCAACCTTCCCTTACCTGTTCTACACAAATAAGGATGTTGCAATGCATAACAGGTACATGCTATTGCTCATTCCTGGCGATGATATCATCATCAATTCAATTGACCTGGAATAAGACAACCATGGAAATGTGCCATGTCATGAACATATAGCCACTTTGCCTTTGCAGCTTGTCCTGAAATTAGAAATGTTGGTTGAAATATATGCCTGCAACTATGATTCACAAGATGGCTCAGTCAATGGTGCAGATGGAATATTCAAAGGCTATATCAAAACAGAAAAAATTGATGTCATTTGGATTAAGTTCCATGAACCGCATATAGGCAAGTGACAAGCAAGCAAGTTGGCTTATCTATATAATTCAAACACTGCAAGTAATTGGACACCTATATTGCGAATATCAAAGCCAATATCGACATCAGAAAAGATAGGTTGACTGAAGATTCGAAAATAATTTCCAATTAAACTTGCATGTGCACGTACAGTCCACAGATCGCAAGGACTAACACTTGATAGTGTTGCATTTCAGCCTATTGGAATTGGAATACATGGATTTGTATACACAGCATTGTCTCGTGTCAAAAGCATAGACTCCTTGTATTTACTAAGTCCTCTTACAAAAGACAATTTCAAAGTCAAAAAGAAAATTGATATTGAAATGAAACACCTCGGGACTACCGCAAAATGGCATCTACAGTATGATTACCAATTCATACAAACAAACTCATCTGTATCAATTCTCTCGCTTAACACACACAGCTTACATGCACACATGGATGATATACTCAATGAATATGATACAATGCAATTTGATATTCTGCACTTGCAGGAAGCTTACATGGCATTATGCATGCAAAACAAACAATTTCCAAATCACAATTTCATATCAAGTTACATTACACATGGGGTGATGATATTGGTGAAAAAACATGTACCAATTTTAGAGCATATACATTTCGAAGAAAAGAATGTTGAGATAGTGCTTGCAAAAATATTTTTCCATGGAACAGAAATTGCAATACTGAATCTGTATGATGCTCCCCATGCAACATTCTCCAACATACTAAATGTTCTTTCCAATGCATTAGACCATTTGCATATGAACGAAACCATTGTGCTTGTAGGAGACTTCACTATTGACATGCTACAAAATAATGCCAGAACAAACGAATTCGAAAACTACTTGTGCAAATACAGTCTCTGCTTTCTTTTGAACAGCACAAGCCATGTACAAAACACACTTATTGACCATGTATGGTCAAATGTGCCCATTCCTCAATACAACATCTTTATCTTAGACACATAATGGTCTGATCATGATACAATTGGTATTGCACTTGAATTATGAGATATACATCAAACATATTGCAAATTCATATTTCTATGTTTCAAAGCATATCTGTCTAGCTTGTTGCAGAAAACCAAACTATCCAACTTCTTAGTTTTCCCTGGTTTGTACACATACTGGTCTGGCCACCATACAGTTGGTGTTGCACTTGAATTATGAAATATACATCAGGCATATTGTAGAATCATATTTCTATGCTTCAAAGCATATTTTTCTATCTTGTTGCAAAAAATTGAGATATCCAACTTCTTAGTTTTCCCTGGTTTGTAATTGATTTTGGTCACAATTTTTTTTTACAATATATATATATAAACTTGAATGAACAAAAAAAAAGGTACATTCTTCTAACACTATATGTTACTCTATTCCTTTTATTATATTTTATGTAGTATATGTACATAGTACTTTCTTTTTTCTTTACATGTCAACTTATATTCATGTCTGTTTTGTTTTGTGCTTTTGTTCATAGAAACAAATAGGAAAACTAGACACCGCAAAGAACTCCTAACCAGAAATGTAGAAGAATCCATGAAAAGGTACATATTTCTACCCTTGTTCCATATCCAATAGTTTTTCATTTACTCTGTCTATATTTGTTGCACTGGTTTGCATCTCTGGGTTTTTTTTCTCCTTGGATACTCCATATGTTCCTGTACATTAACTTGTCTTCATATCAATTATATTTTTTTGTGATGCTATCTTGAATTAAATAAATTTTTACTCCCATCTTCTTTTTCATGTGTTCCTACATAGCAGCTTGTTTTCATGTCCATTGTATTCTCTGTATTGCTACATTGAAACAAGAACACAGTGATTTGGGCACAGGGTTGGAGCCTTGAGTGTCGGGTCTGAAAAATTTGAGGTGCAATGTGCCGCAGCAAATACAACATGTATGCCTGAGTCTAAGAGGTATGGTTACAAAAAATGTTGATCTGCATACATTGTGCAAGTTCTCCAATATAGTTTTAAGAAATTATCTACTTCATTTGTTTGACAAGTGGAGACAAAAAAATATTTTCAAAAATTATTCACTAATGTAATTTATTCTATTTGTACAAAGCGGTCGGTCAGACTCGTGATAAATTATAGCATTGTATAAATTACTATAAATCTTTGTAAAATGTTATAATATTCTATAAATTACTAAATCTCATGTTGCGGACGGTCGGACTCGTCATACATAGGCATGACTATAAATGTGAACTCGTGAGTCTGCCATCCCGTGCACCGTGTCACATCTATTTTATACTATGTTTCTATTTTATTTACTCTATATACATATTCCTTGATTTTTTCTTTACATGTCAACTTATGTTCATGTCCATTTTGTTTTTGTACTTTTTTTTCCAGAGAAACAAACAGGAAAACTGGACACTGCAAAGAAATCTCAACCAGAAATGTAGAAGAATCCATGCAAAGGTGTGTATTTCTACCCGTGTTCCATATCCAATAGTTTTTTGTTTACTTTGTCTGTATTTGTTGAATTGGTTTGTAGCTCTGTTTTTTTGTTCCTCCTTGGAAACTCCATATATTCCTGTACATTAACTTGTCTTCCTGTCAATTATATTTTTTGTGCTACTATCTTGAAATAAATAAATTTGTACTCCATCTTTTCTTTTCATGTGTTCCTATGTAACAGTTTTCTTTCATGTTGATTGTATTCTCCGTACTGTGAGGCATACAGTTCTTACCTCCCTTTCTTTTTCCTCTTCTATACTTATCCGTTCTCCCTTTTTTTCTTCCCCTCTATTATCCGTTTTTTATTCTATACTTAGTCCCATGTCTATGCTCGCGAGTTCCTAGGATGGTGGAGTGACATATTCCATGTCCATCTATATCTTTACATCACGAGTCCAACCGACCGTCGTTCGTTTTCATAGTTCGTGAATTTTATGGACGCGGATTCTTGTATAAGAGCCATCGAACTCTCATGCCCCGTGTGCGTGGTATACATCTTGCACCTGGAACTTTGGTGATCTATAATTCGACCCCGGACTCGAAGCTTGCGACTTATTTTTCCCAGCATCTGTTGATATTTTTCCTAGTTCGTTTCCACAATTATCCAATTTTATGGCCGCGGGTTCCCCCCCAATGCATTATCGAACTCCCATGCCCTGTGTTCAGATATACATCTTGCATCCAAAACTATGGTTATCTACAATTTGACCTCGGACTCCTCAAACTCGCAAGCCTCACTCTTTATTGAACTCACAGATTCTATATCGATCTATATCGTGACATCACAAGTCCGACCGAGCACTTCGTTTCCTTAGCCAATTTTATGGCCACGGGTTCCCAGGTACGCATTATTGAACTCTCAGTCCCCATGTTCCAAGTATACATCTTCCATCCAAAACTTGGGTGATCTACAATTCCACCACAGACTCCCAGGTTCAAAAAAATACAAAAACATCTTTAATTCTCGTCCATGCCTACCACGTTCGCCCCTTCCCAATACACATTAATTATGATTTTACTGGTGACATCTCACCACAGAAGTTCAAAAATATTGGCATTAATAAGCGGAAATCTCGAGGTAATCTCCCATTAAAATACATTTATGGGAGAATATTATGGAATCTGATTAGTTTCCTCTGTCAATCTTGAATTCACAAAAAAATGATGGTTGTTTTGGTTTTTTTAAGCTGTCATCGTAGCAAGAATTCAATATTGTGTTGGCCCACTGTCATCTACAAAGGTGTTCACATGATGTCGCTCTTTAGTATTGTGCATATCATTTTTTAACCTTACAAGTTTGGTTTGCATATTTGAGACTCTGATTGCATATGAAAATGTTGCTCCACCATTCCAATTTGAACATAGTTTGCATTTGGGCCACAGAGAACAGTAATAAAATAAAATAATATGAAAATTGTTTAAGTAAATATAAACAAATTATCTTCTGACTTCAACCTGCTTTTGTTAAGTTCTAGGTATATTACACAACTATCAATGTTTTCCCCTCTTTTCAATAGTTTCTCGATTTCCCTGCCATCTTTGCATGCTTTCCCAATGCAAATTGATGAAATTTTTATTAGCTTTGAAAATATTGGCATTAAAAGGTGAAAAGGTCGAGGAAATCTCCCATTAAAACACATTGAACAAAGATTTACCAGAGATTATATTATGATGTTGCAACGTCCATTTTAAATACAATGAGGAGCAAAGGAAGGTTTTCATCACCTTATGGTTGCAGCTTGACAACATGTCTGAGGAGATACCCTGAATATATTTGAGCACAAGGACCAACATTTTCAGTGGTCCATAGCTTATGACTAATACTCGTCCACTTCTGCCCAGATCAAATTTATCTTGACATCTGAAATTGCAACGACAAATTGTATCCCCAATTTTTTTTTTACTTTAAGGACTTGGTCACGTGCTGTGCCGAGAACTATATTCCGAACCAGTGGATTGTCCAGATGGTTGACCATTTCAAAATCTCCCTATCACCTAAAGTATTTCAAAATATGTTAACACTTCCCGACCCAACACCTAGTTTCAAGGGCGAGAATTGCAAAAAGTTATTAAAGAAGCATGGTAATGAATTAGACCTCTTGACAAAGTTATTACAGGACCCAATGCTCGCTCCCCAGGACATGGCCATATTACAGGTTAGTGCATGTAAAAACCTTTTTCGAAAAATTGCATGGGTTTTCACGAGAACAACGAGACAAGAAAGTGCAATCGGCATCTCTCAGATGATCCTGTATATTTTATATTTTACGATCAAGGAACAAACCATCTTCCATTGCCACAAGTTGATTTCCATTCAAATCTCTTCCCAATTATTGCAATACAGGAGGCAGAAGAAATTCTTTATGCCATCTTATTTAATTTTCGTCATGCTGAATTGTTATCCATTTCCTGGACTATCTATGTGTAGGAAGTTGAACTTTGAATTTGACCCAGTAACATTCTCATGCCAGAAATTATGGAGATGACGCTTGCCAACAATTTTATAAGGTCTTTAATTATTTTGTTTCAGTTTTTAAAGCATTGATATTTGGAAAGTATTTTCCCCAGTTTTTTGGCTAGACGAAAATCTTCCTGGATAGGAAGGGCACACTAGAAGAAATGGAGAACTATAATGTTATAAGTATTTTCAAGTCTAAACAAAATCCTTGATTCCTTCCATGTCACATATCTAGTACAATGTTTTTTGTTGGAATAACAAGCGAGTACATCTACTGGTTGCATTTTTTCCATGGAAAAAGGAAAGGACAATTCATCTCTCTGCCTTGGAAAGTTTGGGATTTCATGGTTAGGAACCAATTCAACAGTTCTTTCACTTACACTATCCTGAATGAACTCTATACCAATACCAATGATTTGCACAAGCATAACCGAAAAGACGCGGGTGAAAAAAGTGCCCAATCCCTGACTGCCACAGCCAAGACCACAACATCTCGTAGTAGTACTCCAATGACTTACCCAAGTACCAAAGTCACACATAGTTCTTCAAGCGGAGGAGGAGATAAGAACCCTCCCTCCGGAAAAATTGAAAGTTGTCACAAGCTTCTCGCGGGCAAAAAACGGAAAACAATAGTCCAAGAACAAGAGGGACCGAGGGGAGAAATTGATATCTACGATCTCTCCCTCGAAGATATGGAACTAGAAATTGACATTGACAAAATGTTCCCTGACGACGATCACCTAGAGAGCACTGCTCCTCACAATCCTGGGATGGAAATAACTAGCATAGATACATTGGACGAAGAAGAGTCTTTTTCATTTCAGAGCGTTGATTTTGACAGCGAATCAAAAAAATTGATTATTGAAAACAAAGATGTAAAGAATAATAAAAGGGACATCTCGTTTAGAAATCAACCTACGCAACATGCGCCCTTCCCAGATATCCAATATGCACCAAGCAATTGGAGATGATCTAGACAACTCTATTAGCGGCCTTGAAATGGAAAACCTCATGTTAAAGACGTGAATCAAAGAATTGGAGGCAACTCTAATGCCTCTTCCATTGTTTTCTACTCCTTTGGAAATGGTCGGGTCCACCGCACTTGCGCCAAAGTTAAAAGGATCAGCAATCCTTCTCACATCGGCTCTAGTCTACGTGGAAAAGAATATAAACAGAAGAATGGAATTAATAACATAAGCTTGGGAGATGTCAAAGAATATGGTCTCTTTTGGAACAAGAGCGCATGATTTTCATGAGTATCTACAAGAAGATCTCAAGAACGGGCAAGGTTTTTATCTCAATGCACTTTTATCATTTTATGTTAAAGTTATCGGTATGCCAGAATTCAGAAGAAGACAAGAGGATCTCCCTTCCCTGGATCGAATAGACCAGCTAAACGCATGCTGGAAAGAAAAGGTAAAGAACCTGATTGGTATCGTTCAAGAATGTAGCCAGACCATATCTAAAAGAGACAAACTATTCAAGAAGCTAACTAAGATAGATCTAGCTACCAGCACCAATGAAGTCCAGTACCCGAAATTGATATTAAACTCATTGTTTTTAACCAAGCAAGCATTTGATGATCAAGTTCATATCTATAAAAGACTATCGTTTGAAAATTTCTATGGCATTCTTGAATATGGTGAAGATGACGTGAAAACTTGGCTAGTCAGTTATGCAATTAGAAACAAAAATATTCAAGAAGCATTGCACAACTTGTCTATTGATCTAAGGGACTTGGAAATTGAATTCTTCAATATAAAAATCCGGCATGAAATGAACGTGGCGCCCATGAGGAGCTACATCGAAGAATGGTAGAAAAAGGTTGTCGACCAGATTACCAATGAAGGTCAATGTCGAGGAAAGCCATAAAAGGACATCAACGAACAAATGACAAGGCATGGGACACCATCAGAGTAAGTTGATACTGATTACATTCTTCTATCTTCATCCACTTATTCTAACAAATCTTTAACCCAGATCTTACAATTTTCTCTTTCTTCTTGCCAGGTTTTGTTGTTTTCCATCACCGAATTTCTTCTTTCTACAAATTTCGTTCTTGTACATCTTTGCTTTGTAGTCCGTGGCAGTCCCAATCGGAGTCATTATGGAAAACACATTCTTATTTCACAGAATATGTACTGAACTATAGTTTTTTTTACAAATTCGAAGACAACTTTTTTGGGGAAATATTCTTAAATGTATTTTGTGACCCAGTTTATCTGAATATAAATATTTGGGGTTGTTCTATGCTCATATTAAATGCTTGGTGTTGTTATTTGAAATTTGTATTTCTTCATAAAATTAACTCATTTCATTGTACATGTTCATGTTCTATATTGTGTATATATTGCAGCTTCCTATATTTCAGAATATTCTTCGATATACAAAATGTAAAGTCATATATTTTTTTCTCTATTCCTCGTAGGTTTGAGAAAAAAATTTCGAGCCCAAAACACCATTCAAATTCAAACATGGCTTACATTTGGACCATAAATAATCTAGTAAGATACATTAATATGGATACATTTTAAATAAACATAAACAAAATCCCTTTAAACTTGAACTTGACTTTCTCGGGCTTCTGGATTGTCCACGGGTTGATCGGTTAGCGGACTGTCAAATCTTAATTTCCATCTATATATTCACATCATGAACCCGACTGACAACCGTCCCTTTCAACACTTGGCCAAATATCTCACCGCGGCATCCCAACTTAGTGGTATCGCATTCTTATCCCGCGTGTTTCGTTATATACATATTGCACTAAACACTTCCCTCGTATACATTTTGCACCCAACAATTCAATCATAAAATATAAAGTATAGAAGACAGAAAACAAGGGTTAATATATTGACATATGTGATAGATATCCCATTTTCTCGCAAGATCTTTTCTGCATATTTCTGGATAAGTTATATACTTATTGCATATACTTGGAAAGAAGTGCGAAGGTGGCGGGCACAGAAATACCCATGGAAAGCGATCATACGAGATTCAAAATAGGGTGGCAAGGGTTCCAGAGGAGACATAAGGCCCTGACTATCAAATTGTATATATCAGAACATTTCAGTGCAAAATTTGTAACACAAAGAGGGTGTTCATGCCATCATCAATTCAAATTCATTCTGTTTTCACTAGTGACAAATTAGTGCACAACTTTTCTTATTGGAATTAGCAAGCAAATAACGTATTCAACAACGATTTATGGGAGCTCGAATGACCCCCGGGTTGGGGATTGGTCCTATATCATCACATCATGAGCCCGACCGACCACAGTTCCTTTCAACACTTAGCGAATTATCTCTCTACGGGTTCGCGACTTTGCGTTATCAAATTTTTATGCCTTATGTTCTGTGATAAACGTATTCAACAACGATTTATGGGAGTCTGACTGACCCCTGGGTTGGCTTTATTATAAATTTTTCACCCAAAACTTCTATCATCTACAAGTGCGTGATATACATCTTGCACCCAAAACTTTTGTACTCTACAATTCGTCGCAACTTAGCGTTATCGATTTCTTATGCCCCCTGCTCTGTGATATACATGTTGAACACAACACTTCCATGATATAAAGTTTTCACCAAACACTTACATCGTTTACAATTCGACACCGGTTATAGAGCCCGCCTACCCGGGAATCCACGATCTGAAAAGTGGCTAGGCATTGAATGGCTAGCGGTCAGTCAGAGTCATGATATAAAAGCACAAAACACCATTCAAATTTGAACATGGTTTACATTTGGACCACAAATAATCTAGTAAGATACATTAATATGGTTAAATAAACATAAACAAAATCCCTTTAAACTTGAACCTGACTTTCTCGGGCTCCTGGATTGTCCACGGGTTGATCGGTTAGGAGACTGTCAAATCCTAATTTCCATCTATATCTTCACATCAGGAACCCGATCAACGACCGTCCCTTTCAACACATGGCCAAATATCTCACTGTGGTGTCCCAACTTAGTGCTATTGCATTCTTATCCCATGTGTTCTGTTATATACATCTTACACCCAACACTTATGTCATATACATTTTGCACCCAACAATTCTGTGATAAAAGATAAAGTATAGAAGATGAAAAAGAAGGGTTAATATATTCACATCTGTGATAGATATCCCATTTGCTCACAAGATCTTTTCTGCATGTTTCTGGAGAAGTTATATACTTATTGCATATACTTGGAAAGAAGTGAGAAGGTGGCGGGCACAAAAATACCAATGGCAAGCGGTCAGACGGGCTTCAAAATTGGGTGGCAAGGGTTCTCGAGGAGACGTAAGGCCCCGACTGTCAAATTGTATATATCAGAACATTTCAGTGCAAAATGTTTAACACAAAGAGGATGTTCCTGCCATCCTCAATTCAAATTCATTCTTCTTTCACTAGTGACAACTCAGTGCACAACTTTGTTTATTGGCATTAACAAGCAAATAACGTATTCAACAGCGATTTATGGGAGCCTGACCTACCCCCGGGTTGGGGATTGGTCCTATATTGTCACATCATGAGCCCGAATGACCGCAGTTCCTTTCAACACTTAGCCAATTATCTCTCTATGGAGTCACGACTTAGCGCTATCGATTTTTTATGCCCCATGTTCCTTGATATACATATTCAACAACGATTTATGAGAGTCCGACTGACCCCTGGGTTGGCGCTATTATAAATATTTCATCCAAAACTTTCGGCATCTACAAGTGCGTGATATACATCCTACACCCAAAACTTTCGTCATCTACAAGTGCGTGATATACATCCTGCACCCAAAACTTTCGTACTCTACAATTCATCACGACTTAGCGCTATCGATTTCTTATGCCCCCCTGTTTCGTAATATACATGTTGCACACAACACTTCCATGATACAAATTTTGCACCAAACACTTGTGTCATTTACAATTCAACCCCGGTTATAGAGCCTGCCTACCCGGGAATCTGCGATCTGAAAAGTGGCTAGGCATCGAATGGCTAGTGGTTGATCAGAGTCATGATATAAAAGCAAGAGCACAAATGTGAACGGGTGTGTCCGCCAATGCGCATTGGGACATTTTCGGAAAAAAGGCTAAGTAACTAGAAAGACAGAGTAGAGTGGAAAAACAAACCAAAATTTGGTTGAGTATAGAAGAGGGAAAATAAGGTCCAATATATTCAAATCTGCAATAGATAATCCATTTCCTAGCAAGATCTTTTTTGTATGTTTCAATTGCGGAAAGAGGTCGGACGGGATTCAAAATAAGGTGACAAGGGTTCCCGAGGAGACGTAAGGCCCTGCCTGTCAAATTGTATATATCGGAACATTTTAGTGCAAAATGTGTAACATGAAGAGGGTATTCATGCCATTTTCAATTCAAATTCATTCTGCTTTTACTAGTGACAACTCAGTGCACAGGTTCACTTATTGGCATTAACAAGAAAAAAATGTATTGAACAGCGATTTACGGGAGCCCAACCGACCTCTGGGTTGGCACTATTATAGATCTTGCACCCAAAACTTGCGTCATCTACAGTTCTGCCACATACATCTTGCACCCAAAACTTTTGTGGTCTACAATTCGTCCACATATTGGAACATGGTTTGCATTTCAACCACAAATAATCTATTAAGATACATTAATATAAATACAATTTAAATAAATATATTTAAACTTGAACCTGAGTTTTTTCGAACTCATTGATTGGTCCTATATCGTCACATCATGAGCCCGACCGATCGGAGTTCCTTTCAACAGTTAGCCAATTATTTCTTCGCGGGGTCGTGACTTAGCGCTATCGAATTTTTATGCCCCCTGTTCTATGATATATGTATTCAACAACAATTTATGGGAGTCTGACCGACCCCCGGGTTAGCGTTATTATAAATCTTGCACCCAAAACTTTCGTCATCTACAAGTGCACGATATACGTCTTGCACCCAAAACTTCTATACTCTACAATTCGTCACAACTTAACACTATCGATTTCTTATGCCCCTTGTTCTTTGATATACATGTTGCACACAAAAATTTTGTGATATACATTTTTCACCAAACACTTGTGTCATTTACAATTCGACCCCAGTTATAGAGCCCGCCTATCCGGGAATCCGCGATCTGAAAAGTGGCTAGGCATCGAATGGTTAGCGGTCAGTCAGAGTCACAATATAAAATTACAAGCATAAATGTGAACCGGTGTGTCTGCCAATGCACGCATTGGGACATTTTCAGAAAAACGGCTAAGTAACG
>JASDQU010435350.1:21956-50881 GCA_032191745.1 Picea mariana
GGGTGGGTGGGGGATATTCATTACCATTTGATTCCATTTTCCATATGTCATCTCACTTGCCATTGATCAACATGTCTCTTCCAAACTACACTTTGTTTCACCTTGATTCCAGATATTGCTCTATTTTGGCATGATCCATAACATGTAGACAAGGCTTTCTACTGTACATTGATGGGTCATCATTTCCAATGCATGTATGCTTTCAAATATTATGTATTGCAGAAAAAACACAAGTAATGTTGTTAACACAAGAACCAACATTTGTTATATTCATGGTTGTCACACAAGAACCAACCATAAGAAAAAAGTTGCCACTCATGCATTTCAGATCATGAAATGATTTCATTAAGAAGCCAAAAGTCCCAAAGAATAACCATGCAAGGTTGCAAGAGGATATGGAACTAGATCAGTTGGGGGGGGGGATTTTCATCCTCTTTATTGCTCAAAAATATATATAATCATGCAAAGCCAAAATTGAGAAGTTTTTTTTTTATGCAAGGTTGCATGAGGACATGCAACAAGTTCAATTGGGGGTATGTTGAGTCTCAGAATTGTCACATTTCCATCCTCTTTTCCTTTCACCATTCTTCACATTTATCCATATTCTACCACTCCATAAACCATTCATTAATACCATTTTCATAGTTAAATATGGGTTTAGCCTTATTATTTTCCAAATCATTTATTTTAGTATTAAAAGAGAATTTGTGATTAAATATTAGAAATCAATATATATTTTCATATATATCTCAAAKATTTGTGTGARCTTTGTAATGTAGGGATATTTGAAGCTYTCAACCAAGGAGTATTCAAAATYTTCYCAAATKCTTTYTCCATCTTTTCACAATTTGAAGGAGATAATTCAAGCTAATTTCAAGGAGGAATATCATGAGAGAATTTGTGAGAGAAAAGTGGAGAGGATTTGAAGGGATACGTATTTTGTAATTATAGAAAATTGGTTGAGAGAAAAGTGGAGAGGGTTTGAAGGGATAAGTATTTTGTAATTATAKMAAATTGGTTGAGAGAAAAGTGGAGAGGATTTGAAGGGATAAGTATTTTGTARTTATAGAAAATTGGTTGAGACAAAAGTGGAATTGTAATTATGAGTTKCTTATCTTCTTTCCAAAGCACTCATGTATAAATARGARGGCTCTCTCCTCATTCAGAAGGAGAGGAGGAGAGGAGAGAGAAAGTAAAGAAGAACATAGTTATTCTTTGCTCTTGAGATAATGAGTTAGTCATGGATTTCATCATGTTGTAATAGAGTTGATGTTTTAGATCGATTTCTCCATAATAGATTTGTTATTTTGAGTTGTTAATATAGACTTTATGTGAGCTCACATATGTTTTTCATTTGTTATTTGATATTTATGTTATAGATGATCTTTACTTTGTCTAATCCCATGCTTTCTCAATCATGTTTAATTTATGCAATTTCACGCTTTCATTTATGTCATGCAATTCAATTTCATGCTTCCTCAATCAGGTGTAATTTATGCAATTTCATGATTTCATTTATTTCATGAAATTCAATTTCAGTCATGTGTTTCTTTTTCAATCATTAGATTAGGCTAGCTTGCTTTCATCCTGCATATATTGTGCTTGCACCTCGAAGCTTATGAGCCCCGAGTTGAAAATTTTATGTCGAATTCATTAGCATATAAATCGCTCGACATCAGGTCTTGTTGCTATTGAATAGAGCAGAATTCCAACCATTGATATGTACATTGTTTGGTCCACTTTTGGTGAGTCATCCTCTAGGCTTAGGTTACATCTAGTGACCATGGGAGTACTCATAGGTTTATTGTATTCCATTTGAAATTTCTTTGGCATTTCCTTGATATATTTGGCTTGGGAAACGAATATTCCTTTTTCTGTTTGAGTTACTTGTAAACCTAAGAAGAAGGACAATTCTCCTAGCATAGACATTTCAAATTCTACTTGCATTTTGGTTGCAAACTTTCTTCTTAGTATAGTAAGACTACTTCCAAATATGATTTCATTTATGTGTACCACCACAATAATCATGTTTTGATCCTCAATTTTGATGTATAAGTTGCTATCAGTAGTCCCTTTCTTATATCCTTGTTTTTGCAGGTACTGATCAATCCTTGAGAACTATGCTCTGGGGGCTTGTTTAAGACCATACAGGGCCTTTTTTTAGCTTGCACACATAGTCCTGATTTTTTGTTAACATGAATCCTTCTGGTTTCTCAACATAGACTTCTTGTTCTAGTGTTCCATTAAAGAATGCTGACTTGACATCCATTTGATAGATTTTGAAATTTCTGAAGCATGCAAATGCCAGGAACATTCTGATGGCCTCAAGTCTTGCTACTAGAGAAAAAGTCTCTTAAAAATCAATACATTCCACTTGGGAATATCCTTTGAAAACTAATCTGGCTTTCTTCTTTATAATCTCCCCATTTTGATTTAGTTTGTTCTTGAAGATCCACTTGGTTCCTACCACATTCTTGTCCTTGGGTCTTGGAACTAGTTCCCAAGTTTGGTTCTTCTCTATTTGGTCTAGTTATTCATCCATTGATTTTATCCAATCTTTAATTTTGCTGGATTCTTTTAATGACTTAGGTTCTATCAGGGATAACATTGCTTGTTCTGAGTCAAATGTGAGTTTCCTTCTTGTTTCCACTCCTGCATCTTTATCTCCAATAATTTGACTTTCATGATGATTCTTCTGAACCCTTTTTGATGGGGCTTTTGACAAGGGTGTTTCTTCGTCATGTTCATCATCATTGTGAAGTTCATTTTCTTGAGGTTCTTCATCAACTTCTTCATTCTGATATTTTCCATCACTTTTATCATCATATGTTGGTACGTTATGTGGTATGACTTGTCCCAACTTTAGATCATCTACCTTTACATTGGAACTTTCCACCATTTTATGTAGTCTTAGGTTATAACATCTATAATCCTTTTTGTTAGGTGAATATCCTATAAATATGCCTTCATATGATCTTGGGTCAAATTTCCCTAGATTATCCTCATCATTCTTAATGTAACATTTTCTTCCAAAAATTCTAAAGTGTTTAACAGATGCTGGCCTGCCAAACCATAGTTCATAAGGAGTTTTCTCATGGTTGGGTCTCAATTGAGCTCGATTAAGTATGTGGATTGCTGTGTAGATTGCATCTCTCCAGAATTTGTCTGTAAGCTTGGATTCATTTAACGTGGTTCTTGCAACTTCTTGAACTGTTCTATTTTTTTTTCCACCACTCCATTCTATTGAGTAGTCCTGGGAGCTGAAAATTGTCTTTTGATGCCATGATTTTCACATAATTGAATGAACTATTTAGAGGTGAATTCTTCTCCATTGTCTAATCTCAGACATTTAATTTTGATATTGGTTTCATTCTCTACAAGGGATTTGTATGTTTTAAACTTCTCAAAGGCTTCTGATTTTTCTTTTAGAAAGTATAACCAGGTCATTCTTGTAATCATCAATGATTAACATAAAATAATGTTCACCATAAATACTTTTAGTTATGGTAGGTCCACATATATATGTGTGAATAATTTCTAATGGTTTTGTTGTGGAATGCTCTTTTGTTTTGAAACTAACTTTTGTTTGCTTTCCTATTTGACAATGTTTACAAATAGGATTTGAAGGCTTTATAAACTTTGGCAGATCCCTTACTGCCTCCTTCTTATTAGATTTGATTAAGTTTTCAAATCTTATATGTCCCAACCTTCTATGCCATAGCCAAATTTCATCTTCTTTACCTAAACAACATTTTTCTTCTCCTTCCATGTCAAGGATGTACACATTGATAGATGTTCTTGGTGCAACTGCCACTAGCTTCCCTGTATCTTCTCTTATTATCTCACATTTATGAGATTCAAAGGTAAGTATGTGACCTTGAWCACATGTTTGACTTACACTTAGGATATTAGGATTAAGATTTTCTACTAAAAGTACATTTTCTGCTKTGGCCTTATTATTCCCTAGGCTAACAGTGTTTTTTCCAAGTATCTTGGCTGACACATTATCTCCAAAGGTTACTTTTCCTTTTTCTTTCTTCRTTAACTTGARAAATTAGCTTTGATMTCCAGTCATGTGTTTAGAACATCCACTATCTATATACCACTGACATCCTTTTTTTTTGGCATACAGGGCTACTTTACACTCTGTTTTCTCTACTTKCTTTTTCTTCCATACTTTTTTTTATTGTTGGGAATATTTATCTCTTTGACATACTTTTAAAATCTACATTCATTGGCTTCATGTCCATAGTTATTACAATTTAGGCATTCCATATTGTAATCTTGTAATGGAGAGAATGAATTATAGTTTCTTTTATCTGTATTGAACTTCTGACTTCTTTGGACATTTTCTGGATTGTGCCTTCTATAGGCTTTACAATGTATTGCTTTGTGTCCAAAATTATTGCAGGAATAGAAATATTCAAGGAAGATATACTAATATCTGTTAGAGGGATTTCTTCTGGTGATTGTATTCTTCTTGTCATCTTTTTCTTTAGTAGGGGATGTTGATTTCTATTTATTTGGGATGGTCTCCAATGGAATCATCCTTGCCTTATTATCTTCTCTTTTTAAGGGTATTTTAAGAGCATCTTCATAACCGATTGGTCTTTTGAAAGATCCTTGTGATGAAGAAGTTGAGTCTTGGGTGTATCTCAAACTAGTCTTGTTATTTGGTGACCTATGACTACTGAGAATTTCATCCAAGATGTTTGAACTATTTTCAAATTTTGATCCCTCTTTTCTTTCTCAAGTTCACCTTTTAGCAGCTCAGTCTTAGCTTCTAACTTATCACATACTTTTTCTCTATCATTGAGTTGTTTTAAAATGAATTCTTCAATTCTTCTAGCTTCCAGGAGATGGGACTTCAAATCGCTGATGATTTGCTATGATTATTTGATAGTTCTTGATGCATCTATTTCTCTTGAATGATGTGATTCTTCAAATTATTGAAGTTGTCCCCTAAATATCTTGTTCTTCTTTTTATACTTTCTTAGTTCCTCCAGAGCACTAATGAGGTCTTCTTCTAGGTCTACTTCACTTTCACTTTCAGAGTTTTCTTCATTATCTATATTATTATTTTGAGTGTCCATTCCCATAAATAGAAGCTCTGAATCTTCATCTTCACTCATGTCTGAAGAGATGATGTCTTCTTTGGAGTATAAGTTTTTTTTTTTTTTATAAAATTTCTTCTTGTATTGGTATTTCTGGTTGTGGGATTCTTCATCATCATTATCCTCATGCTTGGGATAGGGACATTTGTTAGCAAAGTGTCCAATTCTGCCACAGTTGAAACATTTGAAGGGTAACTTTCCTTTATATTTTCCAAATCCTTTTTGAAGTTTCTTTATAAAGTTGTCCTCTTCTACATATGATATGTCTGACTGATCTTCATTAGACATATGTTCCTGTTTCTTCTTTTCTTTAGATGCCTTAAAGACTGTTTCTTCTTTTGATGGTTTTTCGTTCCCTGTTCTCATCTCATATGTTGTGAAAATTCCATGAAGTTGATCTACTGTGAGTTTGTCAAGTTCTGATCTATCTTCAATTGTGGAAATCTTGGCATCATATCTCATAGGTAATGACCTTAAGATATTTTGTACAATATGTTTATCAGTAAGTTCTTCTCTTGCTGCTATGATATAGGTAACTACCTCATCTACCCTATGAAATTATTCAACAATGTTATCATTTTTAAATTTTCAAACTGAGCTCTATAGGTGTTTAGTTTGGCATCATTGACTTTTCTATCTCCTTCATATACAACCTCCAATTTGTCCCAGATTTCCTTAAGCTGAATTACAATGCATTACCTTCACACATAGAATTTGTCAATCCTCCTAGAATGACATTAAATGCTCTTGAGTTTTCATTGCAAATATTATTTCCTGTAGTATCTGTGGGTGGAGTATATGGTGCAGTGTAACCATCTACAACATATTTCCAAACATCAAAACCAAGAGCCAACATGTTGATTTTCATTCTTATTTTCTAGAGAGCATAACCACCTCTGTTAAAAAATGGTGTTTTGTTGGAAGACATTCCCTCTTGTTGATCCATTTCTTTCAGGATCTACCTTCCAGTTATTAGAATGTGCTAAAGGCACTTGCTCTGATACCAATTGTTGGAATACCGAGAGGGGGGTGAATCAGTATTACCTTTTTAAAAAAATTAGTAATTACTTTGTTATTTTATTAATCATCACAATAGATTATCAATGGACTTGTATTTAAAATCAATTATACAAATATAATTAACAATAATTACAAGGATTTATAAAGAGTAGTCTGATATTGTGAGGGACACCAATCCTCTTCAGAGCACCAACTCTTGGATACACAAATCCCTTTCTTCAGGGCACCAAACCTAGGAAACACCAACTCCCTTGTATTTAGGGAACCAACCCTAGGAAGCACCAACTCCCATGTCTTTAGGGAACCAACCCTAGGAAGCACCAATTCCCTTATTTTCACACTTTACTTAGTAAAGGATATGAATCCTTCCTTGCTCCTCCCTTCCACCCTCATTGCATAAGTATCTTCAACTTTCCTTCTTGGACTCTGCTTCTGATTTTGATCTTCTGATTTGGACTGCATAGACACTTTATTCTCACCATTCTTTCTTGTTTATATAGTCTTCCAATTGGTGTGAGATTTGAAGCATTGTGTCCCTTTATTTGAATTTTGAACCATTGCACCTCTTCATTTAAATGATAATATTAAACTTTAAATAATATCATTTTTCCTTTTTATTCTTTATTCATAATGCTCATGATTTAACTCTTCTTTAATCATGACCGTGTATCGATTCATTAGTCCACATATCTCGAATTGTTGTGAATTCAAGTCTTAATCAATAAGCACTCCATTCAACCAGAATTCAAGTGACCGTGAGCTCGAAACCATGAGCTTATCCATTCCAAGCATTATTTTATTAACGCTTTCTTCTTTCGCGTTCGAGGGATTATTTACTTGTATCCCCTTTAGCTTCTTTACCTTATCACATGATCGGTATTGGAACTAGCTTCTCCGATACTTTGTCCTTCGGGACTTCCAGCCTTTGTAGTCATTCAATCTGGAGTAAATTTCACCGAAGTGTGTGTTGGAACATATATAATACTAAACTTTGAGCTTCACATTCTCCACTTCATGAAAATATAATCTTTCCTAAAGTGGTAACTCAAGAAATTAACTTTCGAAATTCAAATCAAATTTATTTCTGGTTAATTGGTCATAAGGTGTGCATGATATCCGTCATTGATGAAGTTCCCCCCATTTAATCGAACGATCCCCCTTTTCCCAGAGTTTTGGAGCCGCCTAATTATTAAAGAGTCAAATCACTAAATGTCTCTTCGGAGCTTCGTGCTTTGGGCATTTCGATAGGTCTTCTCGATTAAAATCCCGATGCCCAAAAGTGTCTATTATAACCATTTCATAAACCTTTAAAGTACACAAGTCATAAGTACACGTGTATCTTTCGAGTCTTCCCTGGGTTAACACGTGACATTCATTTCCTACCTTTTCATCTGAAGATTCATATGATTCTAAGTAACTTGTGGCACCCCTTGGGTCTCGACACGCCATCTAGAATGACGTCATTTGTGACATGTCACTACGGGAGATGGCCTTTCGAAAATATAACAAAGAGATAACTTGCAAATCCACAAAGTGTTAGAATGTTGGAATGTTAAATATTAATTATTTAAGTTAATCTTAGTCAAAGGATAATTAATGACTTCACGTTTCAGAGTTCGGACGTTTACCATTCATCATATCCTAAAATATCCGAAGTTCGAACTTCTGAAACACTTGAACTTAAATGTGATTAATTAAAACTTAAAAATGATTATCAGATAATTAATCATTTCACAGTTTTGGGTTTCGAGGATTTCTTTTTGAGCTACATTAAAAAACCCCGAAGTCCGAATACCCGAAGCACTTGAATTTAAACGTGATTAATTAATATTTTAAGAGGGGTTATATCATAATTAACCTTTCACGGATTCACGATTCGAGAAATTTCAAATCTATTTCATCCAAAACTCCCAAACGCGAACGATCGAATATTAATGGCATTTAACATAAATCAACGGTAATGATTTTTAGTATGGATTGCAGATCACCAGATATACTTTCTCATTAAGGTTAATAAATTTTCTGTCAGTAAAGGTATACTCGAATCAATGCACCTAAGGTGAATAAGAATGCTTAATTTTGAATTATATTTTCATCTTCGCAGAATCGTAAGTTTTATCCAAATGAGAAGCTCATGCATTCCCCTATGACAAGTAACCCCATTCTGATTTTATCGATATCATGGAACCACATAAGATGATTAAAGAAGTGGTAAAGGTGCAAATCCGAATGCAGATGTTTTATCAGATACCACACCACGATCCATAGACACGGCGAAATCTTGGACATAGGTGTTCGATATTTTGGAACATGAGCTTATAAATTGCCTAGAAGATTCTGGCGATGAAGTGAACGAAACTCACGCAACTAAAATCAGGGATATATCTCAGTCAAAGCTACACAAAATAACTGCGCGACCAAGACTCATGCCGTATAATGACATGATAGGCTAGGCCCTGGAAAACGTCGACATTCAAACCATGAGCATTTTCAACTCTCAAAAGGTGGTTGTTGGGTCTTTTCGACCAAAACACATACAAGTAATGTATAATATATCCCCTGACTTTAAACATAATTTAAATGTTGAATTCATGCTGGATTTTGAGCAACAAGAGTGTATACAATCTGACAAAATCTATCCAGATATAATCAAGTCCTGGTGGGCGCACCTAGAGAAATTCAGAGTCGATGCTCATGGCATTTATGCCACAAATTCATTGTATACTCATATGATCAATGTAGATATGATGCTCTATAGGCTATTCGGGAAGAAAAGTCCCACCCATTTACCGGTTGCATGGGTGCCAATTATGCACGAGGTGTCCGAGGGATACTCTTTCAACTGGGCCAAGATGTTGTCGGATAATGTGGCCAAAGAAATCATCGAATACCAGCTGGCTAAATCAAAGGGACAACCTACCCCTTTCTACATGTCTACATATATTATGGATTCCATATGCTTCATAACCCCTTTCCCACTAATGAATTGGAGTTGTACCCCAACCAATGCAGAACCTATACACTTTTACCATTCCAAACTGTGGGAGGAAAAGGCCAAATATTTCTTCTATGAAATCTGCCACCATGTAGTGGTACCCATTCATATAGATCTATATGGTTTCCCACCCCCTTGGATTTCAAATAGAATCATGGGAAACTTAGGGAAAATAGAATATTGGTTCATATACAAAAACTTCTCTTACATAAGGGTTTTCGGATGCTCAGTCCCTCCTCATGCTCTCTCGAGGTTTTTACTGGACAGGCTAGTATGCCAAGAAGTAGCTTATCAAACAATGACAGGGGGCATCAACAAGGATACTGAGGAAAACCCAAAGAGCACCGAGGTTTTAATGCAGGAAGTGGAAGATTTATTATCAAATCCATTAGGTCCTCAAGCAAAGGCTCATCTTGAAGCTTTCCTAAAGCAAGGGTAGGATACATCTCCTTCTACACCAATCACATCTGCTGCCAACACTATTGAGAAACAACTATCTAAGGAGATAGGTATCCCTATCACTTCATTAACACCGTTGCAGTCCAGTTTCGAAGATCCTAGTTCTGAATTCATTTTCATAGGTGATCTCACCCCAATTTCACCCGAAGAAATGCCTCCTTCAGACTTCTTCTTCAGAAAGAAAAGGAGAGCCATCGTCAAACGAGAAACACATCAGAAAGATGGAGTGATGGTCAAAAGGAAAATAATGGTGTACGATGGACATAAATGATATGATTTAGAATTTGCTAAGGAAGTGGTAGGTTCATTAGGTGCCTTTGCCATTGCAAACCAGTGGTCTATAGAAAATCTGGCCGAACAACTAAAACAGAGAAACCTGTTGGTAGGGAAATTGCAAGATCAAATAATGACTATTGAACATGATGTGAAGAATAAGATGAACTGAGATTTTGAATAGTTCAGAGCTTATGACAGACATCAAATTCAATAGCTGCAAGCTAACCTTGAATAATTCCATCAAAATTCACAAGCCAACAAAGGCTTGATTACTCAACAAGAAGAGTTAATAAATCAATTGCAAACCAGGTTAGACTTGACTGAAGGTAAGTTAGTAGAGATACCGTCTTTTCAGACTCAATTACTGGAGGTAAATGGAAAACTAGAAACAACCCAACAAGATCTCTTCATGAAGGTTGATGCCATCCATAAATACTACCAGGAAGTAGACCTCACTCTAAAAGATATCTATATTAAAGAAATATAAGATCGCTTAGCTCGAGTTAATTTTCAAGAGGCAGTCTTATTGGTACCGAAGGATGATGTCTCAGATGTTCATCGAATTTCTATTTGAGAACAAATAAAAGATGATATGGCTTTAAAGGCATGGGAGACAAATCTAGCAGAAAGCAAAAGACTTGCCAGAGAGGTAAATGAAGCTTGTCTAGAAGAATTGTCTTCACTAGACAAAGGAAAAATTGATTTTGAAGGAAATGCTATCTCCGAAGCCCTAGGTCAAATTGTTATAGCAAAGAACCAATATAATTCCAAAACAAGCAAAGAAGAAGCTCTGACGACCATCCAGAAAATGAACCAGATTGATCTCCTTCAAATAAATAAATGGATAGCAAATCCAAGCGTACAGTTACAGGTCACATCTCAAGGAGCGAAAAGGATACAAAAAAAGCTGCCTCAGGTAGAGAGGAATTTATACACTTTCGAGGTGAAGGAAGTAACTGAGCCTTCAAGGTTGGTGGTGCAATTATTAAGTAAATGCATCCAATGTGTTGAATATGGGAAAACAAGCACATCTGGAAACAAGTAAGGGAATATGCATATGCTATTCACATATTAGAAGGATATATGGAAGCAAACTAAAAAGGCCAGAAATGAATGCCAAATCATCAAGAAGATCAGACGACATAAGCGTTTTGGCTAGCAGACGAAGATATTTCCACCGAAGCTCATCATTCTCTATGTTCTATTTTCTTATTTCAAATATTTGCTATTTAAATTAGGAGAAGTCCAACCGTTTTGAGTTGTGACAGTTTTGTATAAATACATAGATTGAATATCTATTAAGGGCTGCTTATTTCCTATTGTAATAGAGAAAACTCTCCTTATTGAGTATTAATACAAGTGCAGACATAGATTCCAATTTTTTTTTAGTTTGGGTTGTGTGTTTATTCTGTTTTTCTATATCTTAGCATCTCTTTATGCATTCCTCAATAAATGTTTGATTTCAATTTAGTACAACAACTACTGTATCGTATTTCATTAGTAATTTGTTAAGTAAGCAGTTTTTCCTCTGCATTTATTGTGAGTAAATCAAGACCTGCGAGCTGTGTGGATTACTGTATCTTATACTTTATTTAAGGTTACACTATCTATTTTCTTCCACTGCAACAAGATGAGACTCTTCAACAATTGATGCCTTACTTTGTTTTGCAGTTTTGTAGTTTCCTCTCACACCATTCGATATTTCAATTTTGATTCAGACACAAAATACGACCTCTGTGCTGCCATAGTGTTAATTTCATTTAAGGAATTTTTCTCATATAACTAAGGTAGAAAAAGAAATTTTAAGAAACACTCTCTTAAACTTTCCTGATGCCTGACATTACTCTTTGAGCCTTAAGTTTAATCTCAGAAACAACATATTTTTGGCGTTGTTGCCGGGGACAGAGAAACAAAGTTATTTTTCCCTAGGAAAATGACAAGGTAAGATTCTATCTTTGATAGTGAACAAAGATTGAATACACAAAGCAAGGCTATTTTTGTCCTTCACTTGGAGAGTCCACCACAGATAAACTGGAATTCGGTCGAAAGAATACCAGAAACAACCCAGACGATAAGCATACCACACCTGTATCAGATCCCGAAAGGTTTCTAAAACCAAAGGGATACCTCTAGTCGACTACCACATTAGCAGGTAAAATATACCAACCCAAAGTTGCACAGGTCAATAATAAGATTTTGGTTGAGGAATTAACCCTTGAACATAATTTTAAACAAGCACCCTCCGCAGAGACATCAATTGGTAAACTTGAGGTTAGGTTTGAGAGCCCAGAGGAAATTGCACCCAAAGTAAAGACTGAGATTAACTCGACTGATACTCCTAAAGGTCAGAATGAAAGATCCCTCTCTATACCTGCTGTCATTAATGTTTTGTGTACCTCATCCTTGCCCGAAGTAATAGTTCCAGCTCTCCAGAACCCTAAAGAACATATTGTTTACCCAGATTCATCCCCTGTTGGCTCTCCTATTTATATATCTTGTAAGTCCGAGGAAACCAGTCCGCATTTCCATTTTCCTCATCTTCTAGAGTTTTCATCTCCTAATGAACTTTTTCCAAAGTTTCTTTTGCCACATCTCGAAGAAGCTGAAATTTCACCACTTCGGTCCCTCGAAGTTTTTGAAAACCCTCTTTTTTCCTGAAGTCCGTCCCCTAGACCTCAAATGGTTGTTGTTGGAGGAGGTGGTGCTGGAGGAGGAGGTGGAAATGGTCAAGGACCACCCCCACCCCCTAGAATTTTTTCGAAGGTAGCGGCCAAATACACTCCCTTGGTCCTCCCTGTCGTCCTGCATGATTTACCTGAAAATTATATGAAGAACTTACCAAAATTTATGGGAGAAGGAGATTTAACTGCCACATAGCACATAACCTTTTTTGATCAGTTCGCTGATATCCTTGGCATTGAGCATGAAGATGTCTACTCGAGTCTTTTAGTGCACAGCTTCGAAGGAAAAGTACAAATTTCATTTCGAGGACTCCCGATAGGATGCCTACAGTCATATGATGATTTAGAAAACACATTTTTAAGACAGTGGGGATAAAAAAAAGACCATCTGTATTATTTGACTGAATTTGGGGCTCTAAGAAAAAGGAATTCTGAGTCAGTTCTCGAATTTACTCAGAGATTCAACAAATTATATCATAAGATCCCAGTAGAAGTTAAACCCTCTCAACCTGCGACAAAGTTAAATTTCACAGGGGATTTTGACCTGACTTTGCCCTACTTTTAAGAGAAAGAAGATCTACCACTCTGGAAGGAATGCAATATGACGCCATAGAAATCAAATCAAATATGATGGCATCTAGTAAATTAAAAGCCAAGGTTGAAACAAGAACCAAAGAACCTAAACGCTTCAGGGAACAAGCAGGACCCTCTGGATCTGGGAAGTCTGCGGAAGAAAAAATGGATTACATGGCTAAAATAATCAAATATTTGTTGAACAAAATATCTAGAATGGAGATAGACCAAGCCAAACCTGATCTGTTCGCTAGAAATCAGTTCAGGAGAAATCCTACCCCCTAGACACAACAAAGGAAAGTAAAAAATGAAGATGAAAAAATATTAGCTCCGTTTAAAAAATAAAATTTTATGCAAAGGGATGATATGGAGAACTATGAGGGGTTAGAAGAGGATATAAACAACCTTAGTGATGATGACCAAGAACCTCATTTAACTAGACATGATTATGAAATATCTCTAGACCTAGAACCCCTGTTTAATAATGAAGAAAGTATAAATAATCTGGGAGAGTCTGCATATCAAGGAATCACTAACTCCATAATGGCCGAACTTCAACATAAGTACAATTTAAGGCCCAGAGAAACAAATCCTACAAGTGTTCCACCGAAAAGGATTTTATCGAGAAATAAAGAGAATGAGGCGACTATTACTAAACCGCTAGTTGAAACACAAGCTGCCCGAACCAAAACAGTTGAAACAAGAGCAATACAAACTAGGAAAACAGAGAATAATGAAGCACGAGCTTCAACTAGAGAGATAGAAAAAACAACTGGAGGTTTTAGTTTATAAAATGAACTAAATAAAATTAAAATCCCCATGCCCCTAGTTGAGCTTACCAAGAATCCAATTTATGAAAAACATATTGCTAAGATGATAAATGTTTTTGATACTGAATGCCACGCAGATGTGATCAATATACAATATGAAAGACCTACGATTATGTTTGGTCCACACATCGAAAATACTAAAGATTATGTTGCTCGATTTTATATTACATTAACTGTGCATGACCAGTTACTTCACAATTGCATGTTAGATTCTGGGGCCTCTCACAATTTAATTCCTAAATTTATCATGGAAAAATTGGGCCTTGAAATCAGTAGACCTTATCAAGACTTATACTCGTTTGATTCCATAAAGGTTAAGTGTCTTGGCATGATCAACGATTTGGTAGTGAATCTTGCATAGATTCCTGTAAAAAGTATCCTTATGGATGTAGTCGTTGCTGACGTCCCTGCCAAGTATGACATGCTTCTATCCAGGTCTTGGGGCATGAAATTAGGAGGATCAATTCAACTAGACATGACTTATGCTGTATCCCGATTTTTGGTGGAAAATTTAATCGTCTATACAAAGAGACTAGACTGGCATATACTATAAGTGACCCCCAAAATCCAAACAATTACCTAGTCTATGTTGCCGATCAGGATTTAGGAAATTGTATTTTATCAATAGACGATGATTTTGAAGAATGTATAGAAGAACAAAATAAAAAAATAGAAAAAACAAAGAAAATTGTAAATAGTAGAGAAGTAGTATGGAAAATGTTTTTTGATGGCGCTTCGTCCTACGAAGGGGTAGGGGATGGAGTGTTATTTGTTGCATCTGGAGATGAATACATTATCCCCTTTTCATACAGATTACAGTGGGAAATTGATTATACAAAAAAATGTTTGTGGGTATGAAGCTCTAGTCTTAGGATTAGAGGCTGCCAGGAAGCTAAAAATCGAACATCTAATAGCTTATGGTGATTCATATCTTTTTGTGAAACAAATAAAGCAGTAATATCAAGCTAAACATCCAAGGCTAAGGTCATACAGAAACTGCTCCTGGGATTTGATAGAGAATTTCTTCTCTTCCTTTAACATTCACTACATTCCAAGAATGGAAAATCAGAAGACAAACTCTTTAGCCAAAGCAACTGTGACGTTTGTAACACCTACTGTCCTAAAACTGAAGTATCATATCGAATGAGACACACACCTTCGATCCAAAATAATGTGCAGCACTGGCAAGTCTTTGAAGATGACGAGCATATTAAAAAGTTCCTAGAAATGGTTGATGAATTCTTTGAGACTCATATAGATCAAGAAAATCAAAACGATCCTATTTGGATCATGAAGGAAGGTGAAAATCCTGAAAATTTCCAGGATAATATCGCCAATCACCGAATGCTTATGCTTAAGAATAATTAGATCCCTAGAGGTCTGATACCATTAGAGAGATTGTTTGAACAAGATGATATACCCTTAAAATCTACCTTACAACCTCATCACGAAGAGGTTGAAGACTGTAATATAGGAACTAAAGAGGATCCTAAACTAGTCAAGATATCTAAATACCTTCCAGCACAAGTAAAAAATAGGTATGTCGAACTGCTTAAACAGTATAAAGACGTATTTTCATGGTCCTATGATGATCTAAGAACTTATGATACCTCAGTGATTGAACATAAGATTCCTCTAAAGCATGGTATCAAACCTTTCAGGCAAAAACTAAGACAGATAAACCCTATCCTCTTGCTAGTAATAGAAAGAGAGGTCAAGAAGCTTCTCAACGCAAAGATTATCGTCCCACTTAGGTATTCTGAATGGGTAGCAAATTTGGTACATGTCAAGAAGAAAAGTGGAGAAATAAGGCTTTGTGTAGATTTCAAGAATTTAAACTAGTCATCCCTCAAATACAACTTCCCACTGCCAAAAATGGATCATGTCCTGGAAAAAGTAGTTGGAGTTAATAGAATGTCTATGATTGACGGTTTTTTTGGATACAAACAAATTTGTGTCCACATAGATGATAAAGAAAAAACTGCATTCAACACTCCGTGGGGAACTTTCATGTATGATAAAATACCATTTGGTTTGATGAACGCAGGGACCACTTTCTAAAGAGCGGTGGATATAGATTTCATCGGTGAGAGATAAATTTGTTTTTATTTACTTAGATGATCTAACAGTCTTCTCCAATTATGATGCACAACATCTGGTTCATCTCAAACAAACCTTCGAGAAATGCATAAATTTGGTTTGTCTCTAAACCCTAAGAAGTCTCATTTTGCTATGCAAGAAGGAAAGCTTCTGGGTCATATAGTTTCAAAAGATGGAATCAAGGTTGACCCCAAGTGAGTCAAGGCTATTGACACAATAAACATTCCTAGAAATAAGAAAGAAATCCAGTCTTTTTTAGGGAAGATATTTTTTTTGAGAAGATTTATCCCTAACTTTGCTGAAATTGTCAAATTAATCACGAATATGCTAAATAAAGACAGTTAGATGAAATGGACTGCCAAAGCTAAAGCATCATTCGAGAGAGTTAAGAAAGCTATAAGAGAATCTCCAGTGTTCGCTAGTCCAGACTATACTAAGGAATTCCTGATATTTTCTTTCGCATCTGAACATACTATAACAATGGTACTCTTTCAAAAGAACAAATAAGGTTTCGAGCAACCGATAGCCTTTTTTAGTAAAAGTCTCAGGGACGTCGAATTAAGATATGATATGCTGGAAAAAAAAAGCTTATGTGATGGTGAAAGTTCTGAAATCTTTCAGGACATATGTACTGCATTCCAAAATAATCGCTTATGTGCCAACAAGCTCTGTCAAAGATATCTTGGTACAACCAGACAGTGATGGCAGGAGAGGTCGGTGGTTAGCTAAAATTTAGGAGTTCAATCTAGAAGTAAAACCGACTAAGCTAGTCAAAGGTCAGGGCCTAGAAAAATTATTAGCAGAATCAAATTTTAGGGCACTCAGGATAAACCACCTGGAATCACATAGATATATCCCAGATATAGAGGAACTTGATGATCAAACCCATATAGTTTATATTGAAAATAAATTTTCTGCCTCTGATTGGTATCACGATATTGTTTCATACCTCCTTACCCTTCAGTGCCTGAGTGACATTATTCCATCCAAAGAGAGAACGTTGAAGCTTCACACAGTTAAATACTATATTATTGAAGGTCAACTGTATAGGAAAGATCCTCTAGGCTTCTTTCTACGTTGTTTAACAGAACCTGAAACGAAGAATGTTATAAATGAATTTCATGAAGGAGTGTGTGGAGGGAATCAAGCCTGGAGGGCAATGACCTACAAGATTCTAAGAGATGGATATTACTGGCCAAAGTTATTTACTGATGTGAATGCCAAGGTCAGAGCCTGAAACCCTTGCCAACTATTCTCTAGTAAGCAAAACATCCTTGCACTACCTTTAGTCCCAGTCAAAACAGAGGCTCCTTTTCAACAATGGGGTCTAGACTTCATCGGAGAAATCCACCCATAGTCAAGCGCCCAACGTAAATGGATTTTAACTGCTACTGATTATTTCATGAAATGGTTTGAAGCCATTCCAACTCGGAATGCCACTGATTCAATGGTAATAAACATCTTGGAAGAGAAAATCTTGTCAAGATTTGGTTTCCCTTGAAAAATAGTCACGGACAACGCCCAATCTTTCAAATCTATGGAAATGGTAAATTTTTCAAAAATATAACATTGTGCTAGGACATTCTACATTCTATTATCCTCAGGGAAATGGGTTGGATGAATCATCCAACAAGAGTTTGATGAATATAATAAAAAGATTATTGACGGAGAATAAGAAGGCTTGGCACGTTCACCTGAAGTACGCCTTATGGGAAAACCAGATTGGTACCAAGAAATCAATAGGTATGTCTCCTTTTCAAATGGTTTATGGTACTGACGTTGTCCTTCCCATCAATATCGCTCTTCCTGTGATGAAGTTGTGGCAAGACGCAAAAAGGAGTGAAATGACGTTACGAGGAGGATAAACCAAATAATTGAAGTCCAGCAAAACAGGGCCGAAGTAGATGACAAACTTCAAAAGTACCAAGACAATATGAAATCCCTCTTTGATAAAAAATCTAAAGACAAGGAGTTTCTTCCTGGTGATATAGTTTTAAAATGGGATGCTAGAAAAGAAGATGTGGGAAAACACAGAAAGTTTGATCATCTTTGGTTCGAACCATTCAGGATTGCAGCTACAGAGGGAAAGAATTCCTTCCTACTGGAAAATCTTGACGAAAAAACTTTTGATGCCCCTATCAACGGGCGTTATCTAAAACATTTTATGCAATAATCATTTTTCACATTACCATTGTATATACCGGTTTGGTTTCTTGTTTAAATTTGCAATTTCATTTTCTTTTGTAGGTTATCTAAATTTTACTTATTCGTTGTAAATAAATCAAGTTTTATTCGATATCATAAAAGAAAAATATAAAATATCTGTACTACATATCATTTATGTTCTACGGAATTTTCTGGTTTTTTCCTTTTTGTGCTCATGCATAATACTCTCTATCAGATGAGAAATGAGGAGGTATCGGAACCCAACACTTAGTTTTTGAAACATTTGTTTTCTCTCAAAACATGTGATGAATTAATAATTGGTTTGATTGAAAATGTAAATGAAATTCGAGGTATGAATTTCTATATTTATTTGTTCAAGCTAAAATGATAAAGAAATCTTATCGGATATAAATTAGGTTTCACTCATGTAAATATAATCACCTGATAAAAGATCATAAAGTTATAAATCTCTATATTTCCGAATCAAATGAAACAAAAAGAAAATAAAATAAGAATAAAAAGGGGCTTAAAAAAAAGAGAAGCTTGATAATCGAGAAGTGAACTTATGAGGAAATGAGATTCTTTTGTGTCAAACCCTCTGAGTCCTTGTTCTGTTTCTTTTTTCCTATCTTCGAGCTTTTAATCTATTCTGATTTTCACTACCTAGCCTTAAATCTTAATAGAAAGAAAGAATTCTGCCTTACCTCTGAAAACTTAAGAACATATCTTCAAAAAATGATTAGGCGAAAATCTTTATGTTCCTCTGATTTTAACTGAAAGAAAGTATGTCTAGGATAATCCTGATAACTTTAGCTCTTCTAACATATTTTAAGTGTTTAGTTCGCTCAAGGAAAATCCCTGGAAAATAAAAATTCCCCATAAGATCTTCCCTATAGGAAAAGATGTATTGAAGACCAGGAAAGAATTAGTTCAGAGTACAATAAAAATTTGTGGATAGACCTTCATTGTCAAATCTTAAGCAAATATTATCTCCTGTATGATACATACAAATTGATTTCCCCCACTTCAAAAATACAAAAAATATAAGACATATGGTGAAAGGCAATTCATAAAATGATTGCCCCCATCTAGTCTAAGACAAATGGTGAAAGGAAATTCGTAATTTGATTGCCCCCATTTTGTCCAAAAGAGATGATGAAAGGAAATTCATGAAATGATTACCCTCATCTCAATAAAATGATTTTTTTTTAATTGAAGTGGTGAAAGGAAATTCAATGGGAGATGTAGATAACTTCATCGGGGTACTGAACAGGCTCGTTGGCAGTGAAGCAATATATATGATATCTGTAAGGCTTTCATACATGTATAAACATACTCTGGTATATAGTTCTCTTTCTGGTAATATTTACATCCTAAATCGACAAGGGATTCCCTAACTAAATTTGTTAAAATTACTTAGCCTTGATGCGAACAAAATCGACCAGAGTCTGATATTCTAGTTCAAGTTATTTTGATTATATTAAGCAAATCCAAACTCAGTTTCAAGAAAAGGAAACTATTAATATCCTAACTTGAGATCAATAATTAAATGTGTTTTGAAGGTTTTCTGAGATTCGGTCGAAGTCTAATTTTTCTCTGTATGATTTTTTTCCCAAAGGTGTTTTCCAAAAATGCAATAATGACTCCATTTACCCAATAAAGGAACTTGGTCTATTGTTCTTCCATGCCTCACAGGGAGACGCGATCCCCAAATGGAGCCTATGTTGGAACATATATTATCCTAAAATTTGAGCTTCAAATTCTCCACTTCATGAAAATATAATCTTTCCCAAAGTGGTAACTCTAGAAATTAAATTTTGAAATTCAAATCAAATTTATTTCTGGTTAATTGGTCATAAGGCGCGCATGATATCCACTGTTGATGAAGTTCCCCCCGTTTGATCGAGCGATCCCATTTTTCCCAGATTTTTGGAGCTGCCTGATTATTAAAGAGTCAAATCACTAAAGGTCGCTTCGCGCTTCGGGCATTTCGATAGGTCTTCTCGATTAAAATCCCGAAGCCCGAAAGTGTTCGTTATCACCATTTCATAAACCTTTAAAGGACATGAGTCATAAGTACACGTGTATCTTTCGAGTCTTCCTTCGGTTGACACGCGACATTCATTTCTGACCTTTTCATCTGAATATTCATATGATTCTAAGTAACTCATGGCACTCCCTGGTCTCGACACATCATCTAGAATGACACCATTTTTGACACATCACTACGGGAGATGGCCTTTCAGAAATATAAAAAAGAGCTAACTCACAAATCCACGAAGCGTTAAAATGCTGAAATGTTAAATCTTAATTATTTCATGATATCCTAAAATCTCCAAAGTACGAACTTCCGAAACACTTGAACTTAAATGTGATTAATTAAAACTTAAAAACGATTATCAGATATTAATCATTTCGCAGTTTTGGGTTTCAGGGATTTCTTTTCTAGCTACATTTAAAAACCCCGAAGTCCGAATACCTGAAGCACTTGAAGTTAAACGTGGTTAATTAATATTTTAAGAGGGGTTATCTCACAATTAACCTTTCATGGATTTACAATTAAGGAAATTTCAAATCTATTTCATCCAAAACTCCTGAAGGCGAACCACCGAATATTAATGGAATTTAGCATNACTCAAGAAATTAAATTTTGAAATTCAAATCAAATTTATTTCTGGTTAATTGGTCATAAGGTGCGCATGATATTCACCGTTGATGAAGTTCCCCCCGTTTGATCGAGCGATCCCATTTTTCCCAGATTTTTGGAGCTGCTTGATTATTAAAGAGTCAAATCACTAAAGGTCTCTTCGCGCTTCGGGCATTTCGATAGGTCTTCTCGATTAAAATCCCGAAGCCCGAAAGTGTTGGTTATCACCATTTCATAAACCTTTAAAGGACATGAGTCATAAGTACACATGTATCTTTCGAGTCTTCCCTAGGTTGACACACGACATTCATTTCCAACCTTTTCATCTGAATATTCATATGATTCTAAGTAACTCATGGCACTCCCTGGTCTCGACACATCATCTAGAATGACACCATTTTTGACACATCACTACGGGAGATGGCCTTTCAGAAATATAACAAAGAGATAACTCACAAATCCACGAAGCGTTAAAATGCTAAAATGTTAAATCTTAATTATTTAAGTTAATTTTAGTCAAAGGAGAATTAACGACTTCACGTTTCAGAGTTCAAAAGTTTACCATTCATGATATCCTAAAATCTTCGAAGTATGAACTTCCAAAACACTTGAACTTAAATGTGATTAATTAAAACTTAAAAATGATTATCAGATAATTAATTATTTCACAGTTTCGGGTTTCAGGGATTTCTTTTCTAGCTACATTTAAAAACCCCGAAGTCCGAATACCTGAAGCACTTGAAGTTAAACGTGGTTAATTAATATTTTAAGAGGGGTTATCTCATAATTAACCTTTCATGGATTCACAATTCAGAAAATTTCAAATCTATTTCATCCAAAATTCCTGAAGGCGAACCACCGAATATTAATGGAATTTAGCATAAATCGACGGTAATGATTTTTAGCATGGATTGTGGATCGCCAGATATACTTTCTCATTAAGTTTAATAAATTTGCCGTCAGTAAAGATATACTCGAATCAATGCACCTAAGGTGAATAAGGATGCTTGATTTTGAATTCTATTTTCATCTTCGCAGAATAGTAAGTTTTATCCAAATGAGAAGCTCACGCATTCCCCTGTAATAGGTAACCACGTTCCTATTTTATCGATATCATGGCACCACAGAAGATGATTAAATCAGATGGTGAAGGTGCAAATCTAAATGCATACGTTTGATCAGATACCACACCACGAGCCATAGACACGGTGAAATCTTGGACACAAGTGTTCGAGATTTTGGAACATGAGCTTATAAATTGCTCAGAAGATTCTGGGGATGAAGCGAGCGAAACTCACACAACTAAAATCAAGGATATAACTTAGTCAGGGCTACACAAAATAGCTACACGGCCAAAACTCATGCTGTATAACGACATGATAGGCTGAGCCCTGGAAAACGTCGACATTCAAACCAAGAGCATTTTCAACTCTCAAAAGGTGGTTGTTGGGTCTTTCCGACCATAACACATACAAGTAATGTATAATCTATCCCTCGACTTTAAAAATAATTTCAATGCTGCATTCATGTTGGAGTTTGAGAAACAAGAGTGTATACAGTATGAAAAAAGCTATCCGGATATAATCAAGTCCTGGTGGGGGCACCTAGAGAAATTCAGATTCGAATCTCATGGAATTTATGCCACAGCTTTGTTGGATACTCATATGATCTATGTAGCTATGATGCTTTGTAGGCTATTCAGAAAGAAAAATATCACCCATTTCCCGGTGGCATGGGTGCCAATTATCCACGAGGTGGCTGAGGGCTACTCTTTCAATTGGGCCAAGATGTTGTCGGATAATCTGGCCAAATAAATCATCGAATACCAGTTGGATAAATCAAAGGGACAACCTACCCCTTTCTACATGTCTTCATATTTTATGGATGCTATATGCTTCATAACCCCTTTCCCACTAATGAATTGGAGTTGGACCACAACCAGTGCAGAACCTATACACATTTACCATTCCAAACTGTGGGAGGAAAAGGCCAAAGATTTCTTCTACAAAATCTGCCACCATGTAGCAGTACCCGTTCATATAGCTTTATATGGTTTTCCACCCCCTCAGATTTCATATATAATCATGGGAAATTTGGGAAAAATAGAAGATTGGTTCATAGACGAAAACTTCTCTTAAATCGGGGTTTTCAGATGCTCAGTCCATCCTCATTCTCTCCCAAGGTTTTTAGTGGACCGACTAGTATGTCGAGAAGTAGCTTATCAAACAGTGACAGGGGGCATCAGGAAGGAGCTGAAAGAAGCCCAGAAAAAGGTATGGCCTACCTTCTCTCTCCAGGTTGGTATGTTTTCATTATTAGACTTCGGTCACTCCAAAGTGGAGGCTGCAGCTCTGGAGGATGTCAAGTTGGTTGAAATCAAGTTTAAAAGGCATGACCCACAGAGAATCATGGAAAATCACCTGGCCCAATACAACTTGAAGAAATATGTGCATGAGAACTCTCCACATGATGAAATATTTAGGGGGTTAGGTCTTATGAGGAAGTACTGAACAAAGTTCAAACTTTGTCCCCAAATCAACTGGACAGTTTCTTTAGTTTTCAAAGACACAGATGACATAGCTTGTCGAAAGTACTATAGGGAGAATTGGTAGCCACTTCACCTACACAAGAAACTGTACCTTCAGGTTTTGAAGTAGGGAGCTCTGGAAAACATGATACTGAGGAAAACCAAAAGAGAACCGAGGTTTTAATCTAGGAAGTGGAAGCTTCATTATCAAATCTCTTAGGCCCTCAAGCAAAGGCTCATCTCGAAGCCATCCTAAAGCAAGGGCATGATACATCTCTATCTACACCAACCACATCTGCTGCCAACACTGTTGAGCAACAACTATTTAAGGAGATAGGTACCCATATCACTTCATTAATACCATTGCAGTCTAGTTTCAAAGATCCCAGTTTTGAAGTCATTTTCATAGGTGATCTCACCCAAATTTCACCCGAATAAATGCCTCCTTCAGACTTCTTCTTCAGCAAGAAAAGGAGAGCCATCGTCAAAAGAGAAACACAACATAAATATGGAGTGATGGTCAAAAGGCAAAGAATGGTGTACGATGGAAAAAACCGAGATGATTTATAATTCGCTAAGGAAGTGGCAGGTTCATTTGGTGTCTTTTCCATTGCAAACCAGTGGTCTGTAGAAAATCTGGCTGAACAACTAAAACAGAGAAACCTGTTGGTAGGGAAGTTGCAAGATCAAATAATGACTATGGAACATGATGTAAAGAATAAGATGAACCGATATTTTGAACAGGTAAGAGCTTATGACATGCATCAAATTCAACAACTGCAAGCTAACCTTCAAGAACTCCATCATAATTCATAGGCCAACAAAGGCTTGATCACTCAACAAAAAGAGTTAATAAAGAAATTGAAAACCAGGTGTTGATGGGTCCTAAATCCCTTTAGTTCAACAACAGAAACCAAACCTGCCACTGAGGCCCAATTAGAATCTGCAGTGTTTAATAGTGGGATGGTTCTCTAGATATTACGATCCGACCAATTAATCGATGGGATTTACGTTTTCTTGTGAAGGCCTATCCTTCGTTTTAGACGTTCTCTTTTTTGTATTTTCTTTTGGTGTGACTAGTATAAGATGGAAAACCGGTATAAACCAACTAGGCAACAAATGGGAACAAACTTAAACTACTGGAGAAGAGGCTGGGTTTGGGATAACCCTTACACCCTAGCATGCAGACAATGATTGTATACCACATGCCTAGTACTAATACATTAACCATGTGAATATTCCAATTATTGATTGAGATACGAGTTATCAGAAGAAAACATGCATGTGATAAATAACGGTAAGAAAAATAATTCACTAAAATTTAATCATCAATCACATAATAACACAAGATTTATTTTCATCATTAAAGAAATATCTGTAAAACATTGCATCAGATAACTTATCAATATATTTAATCGCTCTTACTCGTTACTACATTCATTCATGAGACATAATAGGAAATAGTTCTTCTCCACATCCAATCATACATGCATTTGATGAAAACATAAACTTGTCTCTGGTCCATAAGGACTTCTCAATTAAAGGCAGCTCCAAAATAATTCTTAACAAAACCAGAAATGAGAGTTTCTTGCAACAACCATCGACCTCTAACTAATCGTTCGATGCTCTTATTTATAAAATTAAATTAACTGAAAATAACAGCTAAAGTGAAGATAAGTAAAACAAAATTTGCCATGTAGCATTCTCTCCTATCAATTTGTGTAAGAGTCATCTCAAGATATCACTTTAAAAGGGTGTCTTTTCTTGTACTCCGACCACTGGATGAACAACTCCTCATAGGTGTGGGCGTATGAAAATATGTGTTGTTCCATAGGGGCTGTGTAAATCTCTCTTATCTCTACCGCATGTGCCTGATACTTGACCAGACTGGAACTTAACTATTGCAATATAGCCCAAGCTTTGATCAAGTGTTCCATAAACTGTCACACCTGACCTGGCTCTGTGTCTGCCACCTTGGCTAGTTCTTCGACCCATGCTGAGTCTTTCTCGATGTGCGATTTGATTATGTCATGCAAGTTGACGAGGTCGTCGGGCATGCCAAACTCGGGGAGTCTGATATCTTTCATTACCTTGTTGATTTTGACCCAGTTTGTTTCGCATCTAGCCCATTTTCTTGAATCTCCTGATGAGGCTCTCGATCCATTATTTCTCAATAATCAGAGGCATATTTCCTGCAATCAAAATTAAAATCATTTAGAGACTGCGTATAGAACAACACTTGGTAAAATAAATGTATAAAGTGTAACGTGAAGAATCCAGACTGGTACATACCTGTAAATCTTTCCAAACATAGTTGTTTGATACTTACGAGATCTCTGCAATCTTTCAAATTTCTTGCACCGCTTCTGTTAGGGCCATCATTTTTTCTCTAGTTAGGGTGTGTTACATCTGCATGCCACAACATGAAAGATCAGGTACGAAAAAATATGAGAGTTTAAGTCATGCCAATGACCGGTTGGCCCTTGGAGTCGGGAAATGATGTTAGAGCCAAACATGTGCTGAAAGTACGAGTATGTTCCAAAAGTGTCGGATCCTGTCATAAGGGAAGTCGTTAGTTTCCCCAGGTCGAGGAAAGTTGTTTAAACAAAAGTCACATCAACAAGTGCATCAACCATCATCAACTCATCATGAAGGCTGGGGAATTGAAAAATCAAGGTGATCGTACCACACACCCTCTGCAACTCCTATTGAATGTATCTCACATGCCTCGGAACATATTCATCGCGCGAATGTTCCACATAAAATCTCCAGTTTTCTTCAAAACATCTAGTTGCCACGAATCCAATGTTCCCTGACATGTTTCCATCCATTGCCTGCTTTGCTATAAATTCTGGATGTTCTGCATGTGTTCTACTCACCAGTCGAGCTTATGCACTACTGGTAATTTGTCTCGTGAGTCCAGTTTGATCAAAATTTTTCACTTTGGGCTCTCATAAAGTTCCCGACGCATAAGAAATATACATTGTTGCACCATGGGAACCACTCAAAACATAAGAGGAGGCACACAAAGCAGCTGAAGTGCCAGGATTGAGTCCCAAAGTGCCTGGGATTTGTTCTTACTCGCAGCGGGCATTCCCGAGGCTTCAAAGGGAGGTTCCTACCTATGCGCGTAAATGATGGTATCGCACCATGCAAAGGCCGAAGTGGGAGAAGTTATGCTGGAAGGAGGGACGTTGGAAGCCACGCCTTCCCAACAACATATACCTCGAAGAAGGGGAAGGCCAAGGAAGAATAAGGAAGCTGGGGAAACCAAATCTCGAGCGAGTCATGTGCAAGATCGACCGCCGAGGAATTATTGATGCGCGCTATCTGGATAGAGCCTATTGAAGCCACAAGTCAGGGGAGCGGGAGCAGAATGAGGAGGACCGATGGCATGAGTTCTAATTTTCTAGAGATGACTGAGCAGCTGAAGCAGGCACAAGTACTTGCCATTGCTGAACTCTACCAGGAAAATAGATAATTAAGATGACAATTGGTGGCAAAGACCCTTGAGGTGTCAGCATCACAAGGTCATGAAGAGAATGTGACATGGCTCAAGAGACAGCTCTAGGAGGTGCAAGATACAATTGTGCAGTTGCGCGAAGCGCAAAGGGTGTCGAAAGAACTGGATATGAAAACATCTCAGGGAATGCAAAGTAGCTGGGAGAAATTCTGCGTGGACCTTGTCAGCGCGCAGAAGAGGCATGATTAATGAACTCTATTTTGTATTCTTAGGCGTGGCACAAATCTTGACAGTTTTTTTGAAAATTTTCATGTTCTTAATGTAAACCGGGTTGGTTGGCCAAAATATGTAGACAATGTCTCTTGTATGTAATCTGAGCTCGATGGAAAACTAATATAAAGTCTTGAAACTTTGAAGAAAGGATTCTAGTGTTAGCAGTTGAATGCATCATTTGTTTTCTTTGCGTATGTATCTCCTTTGTTCTTTGTGCATACTTGTCTTGTCTGATTCGAGATGTATTTTTCGAGCCTGGGATTCTCTGCACAGTGCTCCTTGTTTGCATCATTCAGACAGACCGTATTTCTTGCATTTTAGCCCCGAATTTATACTTAGTGGTGCTCTAAGTTGCTTTATGTTTTTCGTTGATATCCATTTGCGAACAACCTCCGACATCGATCTATTTCATCGTACAATGTTGACGTGGTAAAACTGGCTTGGGACACGTGGCAATGGAAATCGATGACGTATCTCAAAAATATTAGTCGAAGTCGGGACCTTCCTCCAGGGGTGCATTCTTAAACTAAAGCTGGGATTGCCGATGTTGAAAAGGTGTTGGGGATTGGTGATAAGAGGTAAACCTATTGTGTAGTTTCCTTTGGGTTAGCATCCTCAAAACTCCTGATGCCGAAAACGTTTTAGAAGTCGGCGATCAGAGAAAAAGTTTTGCGTGATCCGAATGTTTGTTGCGATTTGGTCTACTCCAATTTTGCTAAGCGCGTTGGGTTTCGGCTATTGGCGATATCATTTCTTTCTTCGTTTAACGTTTACTCTTTTCGCCTTTTACCAACACCGAAGGGGATCAGTTGTCGACGATATCCTTGTATGATGCTTGTCGCGAAAGAAAACTTCCTTTTTCCGATGTCGATCGGCGCTTGACGACTGCGGTTTTTGAGTGATTTTCTTTCATCCTTTAATTCCTTTCGATGCTAAATCTTTGAGTGCGTTGGAGGGAAGTGTTCTGGCTGCTGATTTCTTATTTAAGTGTTTAAGTATTTTTTTAATTCATGAGTTTTCATAGATTCAAGCAAACTTTGGAAGACTTAATGAGAGTTGTTATCACTCGAAGAAACTCTTTAGGGTTGTAAGCTAAATATGCTTGGTAACTTAAGAAATTTGATAATTAGATGTATCTGGATCAATGGGATAACTCAAAGGCTAATGAGAAGAAAAACTTATCATGCATTAGAATGAGCCTGTGCTTTTAGAAATCAATAATCAGATAAAGTAATTGGAATAGGGTATGAAGAACACTAATCTAGATAATGTTAATGTTTATGCCATTATTATAGTTCTTTGCATTTCAATAGATAAGAGAATCATAAGAACAATATCATTGAGAAATACACATTCACAAGAGACACAACATTTATCCCGGGAAACCCTCTAGGGGAAGAAAACCCAACAAAAACTTCCTTATCATAAATTGCCAATACAATCTTCAAGAGATAACTCAAACCAATGCAGATAGTCCTCTCCAAAAGATGCACCACTCTTCTCCCTCTCTCCTTTGCTGGTAACAGATCAGAACTTGTCTCTCAAACTGAGCAAGTGAGTTATGTTCAAATGAAGCGCTAACCTCCTTTATTTATACAAGTTTTGGCATGTGTGAAGTGTCTCTTCACTGGCAGGGCCGACTTCTTAATTTGGGTGGGTAAACCCACCTTTATTGTATTTCTGGGTCTTCTTATTAACTGTTGATGCTGACTTCTTATTCTGCCTATTATAATTGTCTGTTGACCAATCCGTAAAAGGGGATTTGGTCCTAATACAATTACCGACATGATTAATCCACAAT
>JASDQU010435350.1:58113-70668 GCA_032191745.1 Picea mariana
ATCCTCTCTGCATAAATGAATTCAAGGTACTTGAATATAAACAGTGACTAATAGGCAAAATACATCAGATCCTCAGATGCTCAAGAATCCATTAATCAAAGGAAACCATGATCCTCAAGGTGTACAATTCATTCAAGTAAGAAGAAAAATTGGAAAAGAAAATAAGAGATACAATCTGATAACACATATATCATGAACCTTCAATAACATAAATGTTTACAAAAACAAAATCCCCTCAGTGTTACAATGATCACAGGCAAAGTGCCTCCTACAACTCTCTCATCTCTCTTGCTCATGAATCCAACCCCTCTCCAAGAGATATCTCCCTCCTTAAATAGAAAATATCATCCAAATAACCTAAGGAGTTCAAATCCCATATCCTCCATTGGATTCTAATCCTTGGAGATAGGTGGCAACAATCAAAGAGACAAAAATCCAACAAACCGCTGATTTTCAGGAATTTGTTAGAAGTCATTAATAAATTGGTTCCACCTCATGCATGAGGCCTTTGATGAAGCTAAATATTAGGTGCATGTGTCCCTTGACATCTAACTGATCCTTGAGAAGTCATTCTAACCCTCCTTGACATGTGTCAACCTCCCAACAAGGCGAATATAAAAACCGTGACTGCTACAGGAAATTAGTACGCAGTGCCACTGTGTAGAGTACGCAATGCCTAGTTCTATATCCAATATCTATCAAACAAAAACACATTTTAAAAAATTGAGAGAGGTTTTTGTTATTTGGAATGTTATGAACAAAAACCTCTTCCAGTTTTCAAAACTACCTTCTCAATTGTTCACAATAAAAGTTTTAAGTTAATGACTCAAAACTGGTAAAATAGCTCTGCACAGTTTGTTTTCTGCCAGAATATTACGCAGCGCCTGTAGGTAGCGCCACTGTGCTGCATCTATGTGTAAATTTAGGTAGCATTGTAAAAAACACAGTGCCTTCAATCTTGAACATGTGTAGAGTAATTAATTTCTTTTCATGATATCAAACCCCCTTTACTTAGATGCCTTGGTAGTGCAAAGAGGTAGTGTATTTTACCACTGAGGGAACTGGTATTTAGAAAAAATCCAAAACTATGATAGTTAGGCCTCTTCTAGATGAGAATTCTTATGCTAACAGTAACCTAAGAAGACATCTAGCAAAGATAAAATCTCAGAGCTAGACACGGTCTGCAAGAGCTGCTCCATTGGAGGGACTGGGTAGTTGTCCTTTTGTGAAGCTCTATTGACGTTTCTAAAATCTACACATAGGCAAATATCTCCAAACTTTTTCCTTAGAAGAACCAAATTAGATACCCATGAAAAATGTCTAACCTAGAAGATAGTTTTGGCATCTAACAGTTTCTTCAACTCCTAACACATGAGAGGTTCCAGGGAAGGGTGATACTTTCAGAGCTTCTGTTGGAAGGGTTTCACTTCAGGTTTTAATGGGATAGTGTGTTGAATGATACAGGTATCATAAATTTTTAGATCTTGGTAGGACCATGCAAAGACATCTTGATACTGTCTAAAGAGTTTGAGATAGGCCTTCCTTTCCTATTTAGATATGGTTTTGTTGAGGTTTACATTCTTTGGGTTTTTCAGGGTTCCGGGATTTATAGTTTCATGCATGGGACATGAACTACCGATCTTATCATTTTTGGGCCCCTTAAATTGTTCCTTTAGATCAAAAAGGTTTTCTAAGTTGGCTATCCCCTTCGGTATCGTGTGAGAATTTGACTTGTTGATCGACTAATTTACATGAAGTTCGGTTTCCATCGACTGTTCCTGGAACACTTCATCGTCAATGGCCAAATCTTTAAAATTGTCCTGATTGGTCAAAAAGTTTATAATTTGTTCATCCCCATCAAAAACCTTACAATTTGAAATATTGTTGGGCACTAAGGGTTTATATAACAGTTCTACAGTGAACCGAGAAACTTCATAATCCTCTAGGGATGATATCCTTGAGGCAACGATGGCCAGAGAATCAACAAGAATGTTCTTCGCTCTGGGAATTGCTGTATTGTTGAAAGCTTCAAAATTCTCTATTAGCTTGTGCAATTCCTGTTGGTAATTCTTCAGGTGTGGAGAATTGCAATGTATAGTATTCCTTATCTGTATGACAATGATTTCAGAGTCTCCGTAAACATTTAATCTTTGGACGTTTAAGTCTATGGCTTTCTTTAGCCCCTGTACTAAAGCTTCATTCTCGACAATGTTATTTGTGCATTCAAATTCTAGTTTACAAGATAGGAAATGTCATTTACCTTTAGGATTAATGAGAATACATCATGCCCTTGACCCTTCTTGCAATTTAGATCCATCAAAGTATAGGGTCCAAAATTGTGGGCAACATGTGTCGGCTACCCCTTCCTTATTACTTTCCTCTTTTCCTCCTGCTAGTTCTGTGATTTCTAATGCAGGTTCTTGGTAGAAGAGGGTTCTTCCACCGCTGTCGAAAAATCCTCTTGAAAAATCATTCTGGAGTTTTGAGTGAGAGGGACATCAGATGAAAGAGGGTAAAATTTCTCGAAGTAGGAATCGCAGGAATAATGGACTAGCACAGGGAAATATGTCGATGAGGGTTCATTTAGGGTTTCTAGGTCAGTGACAATATGTTTAAGATACCTTTCCCTATCAATTCTGATCATATTTTTGTATCCCTTCAATGGTAGCCAAAGGTGTGCCCAATCTATACTAAAGTATCCGTTTAACTTCTCAGACCAATCTCGGCTTAGTAGTAACCCATAAGCTTCTGGGATATATACTACAATGACAATCACTTGCACAAACTTAGGATGTGTCGCTATTCTGATCATTACATCTTTGAGTTCTCCCATGAATTTGATCTAGGTTCTGTCTAGTTGTATTACATGTTTATCGCTTTTGAGAGGAACGACATTTAATTTTTTGAAAATAGACAAGGGAATAAAATTGGAATATGCTCTTGAATCGACCAGACAATTGTGGAGGTTCTTGTTGAAAACTTCAAACGTTAAAAGGAATGGTGGGACAAAAGGTTTTCCCTTCTTGTCTTGAGAACATGCGTCCATAGTTGTACAACATCCCATAAATCTTGTTCACTTTGGTCTGTCCCATTCTATATTTGATTCAGCTCGGTTTTTCCTCTGGCATGGCTCCTAGTCGCCCCCTTTATCCCATTTAGTCATTGTTATCCTACGAGCAACTTCCCATCTAGTTGTAACCCAAATCTTCTTGGTATTCATGGCTGAGATATTTAAAAGGGCCCCTCCACCACAGGCCAAGATCTGATCCACATAGTAAATAGTCCAGGGAAATGGTTCTTAATACTGCAAACAAAATAGTAGCATCCAACATCTGCTGACAAGGAGCTAGCTAGGGAAAAGTACATACCAAAGGCAGGTAGCATTTAGGGTATACAAATATTCTTAGTGTAATAAAAATGTTGTTGTTTCTCATTACGTTTGATCCAACCTCCATAAAGTACTGCTCAAGGAGGGGCCCCATCCACTCAAGTGGGGCCCCTTCAAGCCCTCAGCATCAGTAAAGGGGTTTGTTGCGTCCCCTAGGTACACCACCCAGGGGTTGTGTACCCCTATACCTATACCTTACTCTAGTGTCCCCTCACACTCCAAGGGGCCCTATAGCATGGTTTTCCGAAACATGCCTCAGAGCCTTACCCCGGGTTTGGGCAACCCAAAAAAAACACATTCACATGATGATTTTCACAAATCACTTACCCGTCTTGGCTCAAAACATCCAGCCAAGCATGGCTCTAAACAAGCTAATTTGGTCGACCGTTCTGTTCGTACGCTCTTATATTGGTGGCAATGGTTCTTGGTTAGGTGTTCACAATATACAACATGGTAGTGATATACGCTTTGATATTGGTTCTTGTGTCATTTTGAGCCATCTACAACAACGGTATGGTAGCTCCCTCACCCTCATATATGAGGGGGGGGCGGCATTAATAGAAGAAATATATAATATATTTCTTCTATTAATGCCCCCCCTACCCTCATATATGAGGGTGGGAGGGGGGCATTAATAGAATAAATATATTACTGCTACCATATCGTTGCTGTAGATGGCTCAAACCGATATAAGAACCAATATCAAAGCGTATATCACTACCATGTTGTATAATGCGAACACCTAAACAAGAACCGTTGCCACTAATATAAGAGCGTATGAATAGAACGATCGACCAAATTAGCTTGTTTAGAGCCATGCCTGGATGGACGTTTTTGAGCCATGCTGGGGCAAGTGATTTGTGAAAATCATCATGTGAATGTGTTTGTTTTGGGTTGCCCAAACCCTGGGTAAGGCTCCGAGGCATGTTTCGGAAAACCAAGCTATAGGGCCCCTCAGAGTGTGAGGGGACACCAGAGTAAGGTATGGGTATAGGGGTACACAACCCCGGGGTGGTGTACCTAGGGGACGCGGAAAACCCCTTTACTGATGCTGAGGGCTTGAAGGGGCCCCGCTTGAGTGGATGGGGCCCCTCCTTGAGTAGTGCTTTATGGAGGTTGGCTCAAACGTAATGAGGAACAACAACATTTTTATTACACTAAGAATATATGTATACCCTAAAGGCTACCTGCCTTTGGTATGTACCATTTTTTTTATTTACTATATTTGTGGGAGTTAGATTTCTTTCCTGTTCATTGCTTGTCGTAGAGTTTTCTATGAATTTCAAAGCTTGTAGCAGGAATTCCTTTTGATGAGCCCAAATAAGAATTAGATTATAGACGTCATAACGTCCATTAATAATAAACCCCGTTCAAACCGTAGGGGATTATTCATATGTCCATGACTGAAATATTAGCCTTCAACTTCTTCAAATCTTCAACTACGTTGTAATCTAGTTTGGGAGGTTCTTGGGTATGGATTCTTATAGGGTTCTTATGGGGAGCGAAAAGTTCTTTCGGGTGATCGAGAGTTGATCTTTCCCCTAACGTTTGGATAGTATTAAGGTTGTTTGAGAAGGGTTAACCTTTACTTTACGTTTGCACCACCGAGACCTTTGCGGGTGGTTCTTGAGACTCAAATAAGTAATCGAAAGGCATGATTAGGTCAGGATCCCATATCAGCATGGCTATATCTTCTAGTGGATCAATATCTTCCTGATAAACAACATTTATAACTGAACTTCTTGGTTGTTTGGTTATGGAGACCTCATCTAGAAACATATTGGCCATCAAATTCATGGCATGCACCCATTGAGGGAAGTCTCTTTCGGTGTGGTTTTCCTAGTGATAAGTACAGAAAGAATATGATGCTACATTTCCCAAATCGATATTTAAGTTAGCTTGGGGAAGTTCATTTGATTTGAATGGTGGGTTCCTTTTAAAGAAATGTTTATAGGGCCTTTGGCCTTGGTTTCCCTCCCCGACACTTCTTTTCATGTTTATGATTTCGTTGGATAACTTCTTAACCATGTGTTGTAGGTCCTCTATGTCCCCACTTCCCTTTTTAGGAGCTTGTTCTGCTTGTTTCCCTGGGGGTATAGTGATAAATAGCCCTCTCCGGGGAGGGGGTTGAGCTTATTTCTTGACTAAGGAGACCTGACTTTCTTTGCATCCTTTCATTTGGAATTCAATCATTTTGGCTTCTTCAATATTCTCGGCTAGAGTTAGCTTGGAAGCCCTCTTCACAAACATGGAAATAGAAGCTGGGAGAGAATTAGCGTATACTTCGATTTGCAACTCCTGAGTAGGTTTAGCTTTGGGCTGGAATTTGTTTAAGATAGTGGTAAATATTTGATTAAAGTCTTTGACACTTTCCTTCGAACTCATGGTGGCGGTGAACAAATCAGCCATCAGAGCTCCCGTAGTAGTCTCTTCTGCAAGTTTATCTAAAAAATCCTTTTGAAACTTCATCAAACTAGTTATGGATCCTACATGTAAGTTAAAATACCATGTGGAATCCGAATTCTCGAAAGTTTAGGGGAGAAACCTGCAAACTATGTCTTCATGTTGGACATTCATCAGTCTGATAGCTAGTACGAATTTCTTGATATGATCTTCAAGCAATCCCGAGGTCTCGAGATCAAACTTAGGAAGCAACTTCTCTGGATGTCGGGGAAAGTTATGGAATATCCTTGCGATGGACAAAGTGTCTCTAGACAACCAAGGTTGATTGTTCTGTGGTGGGTTTCCCCTTTATTCATCATGGTCATTGTTGTCTTCCATATCTTCAGATCCTGATTTAAACTCCTCCTCTTCCGAAAAATTGTTTGGCTCAGAGATGTCGCCGGCTAGTGTTTCAGGGATTAGGTTTAGAGGGTGTTTGATTTCAGTGATTGAAAAATCTATTAGGTCTTCTCCTATGTTCACACAAACCTGGTCGTGGGTGTCGACCACTGGTCTACTTATTTTTTGTCTCCGAGGAAGTATCAGAGCTAAGGAAAACACACCGATCTGTCGGGCGTATGCTGTAGTGATTCTTCTAAATTGATTTAATTCCTCTTGAGGAAGAGCGTAAGGTATGTCATGGAACAAGCATTATTCCTCGGGCTGGGGTGAGTTACTCATTTCAGGAGTACTCAATGTGTTTGGGTTGTCTTGGGAATGACTAGTAAAGCATGTGGGATGTTTTGAATCTACATGATGTCTCAAATATTATATGGAATATGTATTCGGCCATTCATTCTTCAGGCCCTCCTTCTAGCACCAATTTTGTTGATGGGTCCTAAATCCATTTAGTTCAACAGAAGGAACCAAACCTACCACTGAGACCCAATTAGACTCTACAACATTTAATAGCGGGATGGTTCTCCAGATCTTGCGATCCGTCCAATTAATCGATGGGATTTACGTTTTCTTGTGAAGGCCTCTCCTTCATTTCAGACGTTCTCTTTTTTGTATTTTATTTTGGTGTGACTAGTATAAGATGGAAAGACGGTATAAACCAACTAGCCAACAAATGGGAACAAACTTAAACTACTAGAGAAGAGGATGGGTTTGGGATAACCCTTACACCTTAGCATGCAAACAATGATCGTATACCACAGGCCTAGTACTAATACATTAACCATGTGAATATTCCAATTATTGACTAAGATATGAGTTATAAGAAGAAAACATGCATGTGATAAATAACGATAAGAAAAATAATTCACTCAACTCTAATCATCAATCACATAATAACACAAAGATTTATTTTCATCATTAAAGAAAGAAATGTAAAACATTGCATCAGATAACTTACCAATAGATTTAATAACTCTTACTCATTATTGCATCCATTTATGAGACATAATAAGAAATATTTCTTCTCCACATCCAATCATACACACATTTTATGGAAACATAAACTTGTCTCTGGTCCAGAAGGACTTCTCAATTAAAGGCAGCTCCAAAATAATTCTTAACAAAACTAGAATTGAGAGTTTCTTGCAACAACCATCGACCTCTAACTAATCGATTGATGCTATTATTTATAACATCAAATTAACTAAAAATAATGACTAAAGTGAAGATCAGTAAAACGAAATTCACCACGTGGCGTTCTCTCCTATCAATTTGTCTAAGAGTCATCTCAAGATATCACTTTAAAAGGGTGACTCTTCTCCTACTCTGACCATTGGATGAATAGCTCCTTAGAGGTGTGGGCGTATGGAAATCTGTTTTGTTCCATCGAGGCCATGAAAATCTCTCTTATCTCTACTGCATGTGCCCAATACTTGACTATACTGGCACTTAATTGTTGCAGCATAGCCCGATCTTTGATCGGGTGTTCCATAAACTGTCGCACCTGACTTGGCTCTGTGTTTGTCACCTTGGCTAGTTCTTCGACCCATGCTGAGTCTTGCTCAATGTGCGATTTTACGATGTCGGGCAAGTCGACAAATTCATCGGGCATGCCAAACTCAAGGAGTCTGATATCCTTCATTGCCTTATTGATTTTGACCCAATTTATTTCGCATATTGCCCATTTTCGTGAATCTCTCGATGAGGCTCCCGAGCCATTCTTGCTCAATACTCAGAGGCATATTTCCTACAATCAAAATTAAAATCGTTTAGAGACTGCGTATAGAAAAACACTTGGTAAAATAAATGTATAAAGTGTAACGTGAAGAATCCAAATTGGTACATACCTGTAAATCTTGCCAAACCTGGATGTTTGATACTTACGAGATCTCTACAATCTTTCAAATTGCTTGCACAACTTTTGTTAGTGCTGTCGTTTTTTCTCTAGTTAGGGTGGGTTACATCCAAGTTCCACAACATGAAATATCAGGTATGAAAAAATATGAGAGTTTAAGTCATGCCAGTGGTTGGTTGGCCCTTGGAGTCGGGAAAGGATGTCAGATCCGAACATGTGCTGAAAGTATGAGTATGTTCCAAAAGAGTTAGATCCTGTCATAAGGGAAGCCGTTAGGCGCCCCAGGTCAAGGATATTTGTTTAAACATAAGTCACATCAACAAGTGCATCAACCATCATCATCTCATCATGAAGGCTGGGGGATTGAAAAATCAAGGTGATCGTACCACAAACCCTCTGCAACTCCTATCGGATGTATCTCACATGCCTCAGAACATACTCGTCGCGTGGATGTGCCACATAAAATCTTCAGTTTGCTTCAAAACATCCAGTCGCCATGAATCCAGTGTTCCCTGGCACGTTTCCATCCACTGCCCACTCTATTATAAATTCTAGATGTTCTGCATGTGTTCTACTCACCAACCGAGGTTATGAACTGCTGGTAATTCATCGCGTGAGCCCAGTCTGATCGAACTTTTTCGCTTTGCGCCCTCATCATTTTATCAACGCATAAGACAGATACGTTTTCGCACCATGGGAAACCCTCAAAACATAATATGTGGAACACGAAGCAACCGAAGTGCCAAACTTGATCCCCAAAGCACCTGGGATTCGTTCTTACTCGCAGCGGGCATTCCCGAGGCTTCAAAGGGAGGTTCCTACCTGCACATGAAAACGATGGTATCGCACCATGCAGAGGTTGAAGTGGGAGAAGTTGTGTTGAAAGGAAGGGCGTCGGAAGCCACGCCTTCCCAACGGAAGATACCTCGGAGAAGGGGAAGGCCAAATAAGAATAAGGAAGCTGGGGCAAACCAAATCCCGAGTGAGTCATGTGCAAGATCAGCCTCCGAGGAATTACTGATGTGCGCTATCTGGCTAGATCCTATTGAAGCCACAAGTCGGGGGAGCGGGAGAAGAACGAGGAGGACAGATGCCACAGGTTCCAACATTCAAGATCCGACTCACCAATTGAAAAAGGCACAACTCGCCATTGTTGAACTCTACCAGAAAAATAGAGAATTAAGACGACAATTGGCGGAAAAGACCCTTGAAGTGTCGGCATCACAAGGTCGTTAAGGGAACGTGACATGGCTCAAGAGACAACTCTGGGAAGCGCAAGATACAATCGTGCAGCTGCACGAAGCACAAAGGGTGTTGGAAGAACTAAATATGAAAACATCTCAGGGAACACGAATTAGCCGGGGAGAAAGTTTGCACGGACCTTGTCAGCGCGCAGAAGAGGCATGATTAACGAACTCTATTTTGTATTCTCAGGCGTGGCACAAATCTTGATAGTTTTTTTGAAAATTTTCATGTTCTTAATGTAAACCGGGTTAGTTGGCCAAAAGGTGTAGACAATGTCTCTTGTATGTAATCTGAGCTCGATGGAAATATAATATAAAGTCTTGAAACTTTGACGAAAGGATTATCGTTTTAGCGGTTGAATGCATCGTTTCTTTTCTTTGTGTATGTATCTCCTATGTTCTTTGTCCATACTTGTCTTCTTTGATTTGGGACGTATTTTTCAAGCCTGGGATTTGCTACGTAGTGATCCTTGTTTGAGTCATTCAGACAAACCATATTTCTTGCAAGTTAGCCCCGAATTTATACTTAGTGGTGCTCCGAGTTTCTTTGTTTTTTTCGTTGATATCCTTCTGCGAACAACCTCTGATGCCAATCAATTTCATCGTATGGTGATGACGTGGTAAAACTGGCTTGGGACACGTGGCAATGGAAACCAGTGACTTAGCTCACAAATATTAGTCGAAGTCGGGACCTTCCTCCAGGGGTTCATTGTTAAACTAAAGCTGGGATCGCTGATGTCGAAAAGGTGTTGGGGATCAGTGATCAGAGGTAAACATATCACATAGTTTCCTTTGGGTTAGCATCCTCAAAACTCCTGATGCCGAAAAAGTTTCGGAAGTCAGCGATTGGAGAAAAAATTTAGCATGGTCTGAATGTCTGTCGCGATTTGGTCTACTTCAATTTTCCTAAGCACGTCGAGTATCGACTATCGACGATATCATTTCTTTCTTCATTTAACGTTTACTCTTTCTCCTTTTACTGGTGTCGAAGGGGATCGGTTGTCGACGATATCCTTGTATGATGCTTGTCGCGAAAGAAAACTTCCTTTTGACGATGCCGATCGACGCTCGATGACTGCAGGTTTTGAGTGATTTTATTTCATCCTTTAATTCCTTCTGATGTCGAATCTTTGAGCACGTAGGTGGGAAGTGTTCTGGCTGCTGATTTCGTATTTAAGCATTTAATTCTTTTTTTAATTCATGAGTTTTCATAGATTCAAGCAAACTTTGGAAGACTTAATGAGAGTAAAAAATGATAAGCAAAGGAAACATTTTTCGTAATGAAGTCGAATTAGACAATGTAAAAGATCAAGTGGTACCCAAAAAGTAAAATTAGATAGAGGATTTTTAGGGTGTTTTGAGTGCTCAACACCAGGTTAGACTTGACTGAAGGTACTTCAGTAGAGATATCAACTTTTCAGACTCAAGCACTAGAGGTAAATGAAAAACTAGAAATAGCTCAGCAAGATATCTTCATGAAGGTTGATGCCATCCAGAAATACTACTAGGGAGTAGACATCGCTCTAAAAGATATATATATTAAAGAAAGAGAAGCTCGCTTAGCTCAAGTTAAGTTTCAAGAGGCCGTCTTATTGGTACCAAAGGATGATGTCTTTGATGTCCATCGACTTTCTATTTTAGAACAAATAAAAGGTGATATGGATTTAAAGACCTGGGAGACAAATCTAGCAGAAAGAAAAAAACTTGCCAAACAGGTAAATGAAGCTTGTCTAGAAGCGTTGTCTTCACTAGAAAAAGGACTAATTTATTTTGAAGGAAAATCTATCTTCGAAGCCCTGGGTCAAATTGATATAGCAAAAAACTAGTATAATTCCAGAACAAGCAAAGAAGAAGTTCTGACGGCCATCCAAAAAATGAACCAGATTGATCTCCTTCAAATAAATAAATGGATAGTAAATCCAAGCTTACAGTTACAGGTCACATCTCAAGGAGTGAAAAGGATACAAGAAAAGCTTCCTTAGGTAGAGAGGAAGTTATACACTTTTGAGGTGAAGGAAGCAACTAAGCCTTCAAGGTTAGAGGTGTAATTATTGAGTAAATGCATCCAATGTGTTGAATATGGGAAAACAAGAACATCCGAAAACAAGTAAGGGAATATGCATATGTTATTCACATATTAGAAGGACGGATGGCATCAAACAAAAAATGCCAGAAATGAATGCCAAATCATCAAGAAGATCAGACAACAGAAGCGTTTTGGCCAGCAGACAAAGAGATTGCCATCGAAGCTCATCATTCTCTATGTTCTATTTTCTTATTTCAAATATTTGTTATTTAAATTAGGAGAAGTCCAACCATTTTGAGTTGTGACAGTTTTGTATAAATACATAGATTGAAGATCTATTAAGGGTTGCTTCTTGCCGATTGTAATAGAGAAAACTCTCCTTATTGAGTATTAATACAAGTGCAGACATAGATTCCATATTTTGTTTAGTTTGGGTTGTGTGTTTCTTCTGTTTTTCCATATCTCATCATCTCTTTATGCATTCCTTGATAAATGTTTGATTTCAATTTAGTACAACAACTATTGTAATCGTATTTCATCAGTAATTTGTTAAGTAAGCAGTTTTTCCTCTGCATTTACTGTGAGTAAATCAAGACCTGCGAGTTGTGTGGATTACTGTATGTTATAATTTATTCAAGGTTACACTATCTATTTTCTTCCACTGCAACAAGATGAGACTCTTCAACAATTGATTCCTTACTTTGTTTTGCAGTTTTTTAGTTTCCTCTCACATCATTCGATATTACAATTTTGACTCAGACATGAAATACGACCTCTGTGCTGCCATACTGTTAATTTCATTTAAGAAATTTTTCTCATATAACTAAGGTAGAAAAATCACTTTTAAAAAACACTCTCTTAAACTTTCCTGATTCCTGACATTACTCTTTGAGCCTTAAGTTTAATCTCAGGAACAACAATGCATATACTATATTCACTTGTAGATCAGACGATCAATATTTAATCTTTTGTTAGATGGACGATCCTAGCTTATCTATAGGTTTCAAATAAATCGATGGTCAGGACTTAATTAGAAGTTGAGATGAACGATTCTCGTTCACTCCGGGACTTCGACTATTCATGGCTCCAAGACTCTGGATTAGAGAAATACCTTTGGAGTTTTACCTACCAAATACGTCATAGAGTGGTGGTGATTGCTTACTGTTGGTTAAAACCTCCGCTTACGTTATCCTTCCACTAT
>JASDQU010435350.1:71365-95432 GCA_032191745.1 Picea mariana
ATATATATGTAATGAAATTATTGTTTTAGGGCTTGGCCATTCACTGGGAGGGCATCAGGTTCCCTCCTTAGATTATGTAACTGATAAGTGTCTGCCCCAATCTTCTCTACCACCTGAAAAGGTCCAAGCCATAGATTCTGAAACTTAGAATTCTTGCCATTAGGTTCATTTTCTCTGTCCCATTTCAATACTAAGTCTCCTACTTCAAAATTATTCTCTTTACCCTTATGCTTGTCAAACCATCGTTTAATGATCTGCTGGTGGGCTATGAATTTTGATTTATCTTTCTCCCTTTGTTCTTCTAACATGAGTAGGGTGTCAAATCTTTGTTGCATGACCGACGAGGGCTCCCCTCTGGAATCTTGGGCAAGTTGAAGAGATGGAAGATAAAGCCTGTTCGGGAGAATGGCTTCCTGTTTGTATACTAGAAAGTATGGGCAATTACCTATAGATTCTGTGGGTGTAACTCTATCTGCCCATAAAGCGTTGTGAAGTAGATTATGCCAATTCCTTTGGTTATCTGCAACCGTTTTCTTCCATATCCTTACTAGGTTCTTATTTGTTGATTCTTCCACTTCGTTTCCTTGTGGATAATAATTTGCAGAGTATCTAATTATGATTCCCTTGTCTAGGGAAAACTTTGTTAATAAGGTGGAAGAAAAATAAGCTGCATTATCGAAAACAAGAACAGAAGGGACACCAAACCTTGTGATTAGTTGTTGTTCTATGAATTGGATTACCACCTTCTTGTTTACATGGGTTAGAGGAATGGCTTCTGCCCATTTTGTGAAGTAATTGGTGGCAGTAAGTATGTACTTGTGTTGTTTTAAAGAGCTTGGTGTAATTTCTCCTATGATGTCTAACCCCCATTGCTCAAAAGGCCTAGAAACGATTACCGGTTGTAGTGGGACCGCTGCTCTCTTTTCTCTCCCAACGCTTATTTGACAAGTTTTACAGTTTCTAGCGTAGGTGTGAGTGTCCTTGAACAAAGTGGGCCAATAATAGCCAACTCTTAGTATCTTATGAGCAGTAGTGTCTTCTGCAAAATGTCCACCTGCAGGGTCGTCATGGAGCTCCTTCAAAACTTTTTTTGAGTCTTCACGTTCGAGGCATCTTAAAAGTACCTGATCATAATTAACCCTGAAGAGTACCGAATTTATGAGGCGATATTGTGCAAATTTTAACCTGAGAGCTCTCCTTTCCCCGAGGTTTAGGTCTTCTGGGAAAGTCCCATGATGCAGGAGATAATTCACTTTCTCATACCAAGACTCTTTCCCTGGGGAAATGTATGAAGCTTCACCACACCACAATGCCATTTCATTCTCCCATCTGGAGTCTTCATTTACTTGGTCTTGAGCCTCAGCTGCCAATTTGCATAATCCTTGTCCTTTAACTAGTTTAGCAGGTTTTATATCTAGGTCAAATTCTTGGACTACTACCATCGGGTTCCCTCTTCTTTCCCCCATATCCTGTTGAGTAAATAGGGATCAAACTATGGGGTGAGGCACGATTACTTTGGTATGGTTCTTGAGGATGTAAGATCTGAAATGTTTTACTGCTTTATAAACCGCATAAGCTTGTTTATCTATGGAATGATAATTCAGTTCATCTCCTTGGAGGTTATTGCTCATGAACGACACCAGAGCCTCGTTGTTATCATCATCCTTCTGAGTCAAAACTGCAGCTAACGATTGATCAGAGGCGAAAGTATAGAGGAAGAAATCTTTGTTAAAATCAGGACTCCGCAACACAGGGGATTGAGATATAGCGGTATTAATATCACTAAAGGCCTTTTTTTGTTCATAATCCCACTTAAATTTGACATATTTAAGAATCATATTTTGTAAGGGTTTGATAGTTCGACGAAATCGGGAGTGAAATTTCTCACAAAATTGATTTTCCCGAAGAACAATTGCATAACTTTCTTGTTGTGAGGAAAAGGAAGTTGAGCTATATCCTTAATCCTTTCTGGGTCTATGCGAATTCCTTCTTGAGATATAATGTGGCCTAGCAGCTTACCTTCCTCAACATCGAAAACAATTTTCTTAGGTTTTAAGGATATACCGTATTTCCTACACCTTTCAAAAATTTGGGTTAAGTGTTGGATGTGATATTCTTTGTTCTTTGAATACACAATCACATCGTCCAAGTAAAATACTACACACTTGTTGATTAGTCCCTAAAATTCTACATCCATGGCCCTTTGGAAGGTCGCTCCTGTATTGATTAAATCGAAGGGCATGCGTTTGTAAGCAAAAGTTCCCCACTTGGTTAAGAAGGTAGTTTTTAAACGGTCTTCCTCTGAAACTAGAACCTGGTTGTAACTGTTATCACTCCAAGAGTAACTCCCAGTCTTCTACAAATGAGAGTAAGCTTGGTAGCATATAAATAAAAATGCTTGATTGGTTTTGTGGATTAAGAAGAATAAAACAAGGAAGGGGAAGGACAGTAAGCTGCTGTAAATCAATGATGGACCATTGGGCTATGGAGTCAAGCAAACACCCTGCTCATTAAATGAAATCAATATGCATATCAGATAAAGGTTTATTGAACAGAGGAAGAAAAATATAACACAAAGAAGAACATCCATAAGGCAGAGATCCTCTTTGCATAAATGAATTCAAGGTACTTGAATATAAACAGTGACTAATAGGCAAAATGCATCAGATCCTTAGATGCTCAAGAATCCATTAATCAAAGGAAACCATGATCCTCAAGGTGTAAAATTCATTCAAGTAAGAAGAAAATTTGGGAAATAAAACAAGAGATACAATCTGATAACACATATATCATGAACCTTCAATAACAAAAATGTTTACAAAAACAAAAGCCCCTTAGGGTTACAATGATCAAAGGCAAAGTGCCTCCTACAACTCTCTCATCTCTCTTGCTCATAAATCCAACCCCTCTCCAAGAGATCTCTCCCTCCTTAAATAGAAAATAGCATCTAAATAACCTAAGTAGGTCGAATCCCATCTTCTCCGTTGGATTCTAAGCCTTGGAGATAGGTGGCAATAGTCAAAGAGACAAAAATCCAACAAACTGCTGATTTTCAGGAATTTGTTGGAAGTCATTAATAAATTGTTTCCACCTCATGCATGAGGCCTTTTCTGGAGCTAAATATTAGGTGCAGGTGTCCCTTGACATCTAAATGATCCTTGAGAAGTCATTCAAACCCTCCTTGACATGTGGCAACCTCCCAACAAGGCGAATATGAAAACTGTGACCACTACAGAAAATTAGTACGCAACGCCACTGTGCAGAGTACGCAACGCCTACTTCTATATCCAATATCTCTCCAACCAAAACACATTTTGAAAAATTGAGATAGGTTTTTGTTATTTGGAATTTTATGAACAAAAAACTCCTCCAGTTTTCAAAAATAGCTTCTCAATTGTTCACAATCAAAGTCTTAAGTTAATGACTCAAAACTGGTAAAATAACTCTACACAATTCGTTTTTTGCCAGAATATTATGCAATGCCTGTAGGTAGCACCACTGTGCTGCATCCGTGTGTCGGCTTAGGTAGCATTGTAAAAAATGCAGTGCCTTCAATCTTGAACATGTGTAGAGTAATTGATTTCCTTTCATGATATCAAACCCCCTTTACTTAGATGCCTTGGCAGTGCAAAGAGGTAGTGTATTTTACCACTGAGGGAACTGGTATTTAGCAAAAATACAAACTCTGATAGTTAGGCCTCTTCTAGATGAGAATTCTTGTGCTAACATAGGCTCCATGGGGGATGGCATGCTCCCCATGAGCTACCAAGAATTTGTAGACCTGTGCCTTGTCCATCTTTAACTCTGTCCCAGAAAACCTCTGTACTCGAAAGCACCTATGTTCCTTATTTGAAACTGATATGACTATATGCTAAAAACTGACAAAAAGGAAATGCTAAAAAATGAGCTTATTTCTTCCTAATTCTACTCTAATCAAGTGTGTTGCTTCAGATTAGGTAAAGGCGTGCTTCCAATGAAGCCATACAAGAATCTGACTGATTGGTAAGCATCTTGATCTGAAAATGATCAATGTAGGAAACCAAAGAATACATAAATGCATTTCAAAAGAGCAGGACAACCATCCTTCAATTGAAAAAAGTTCTCTGACATCCAAGCTGCTCAGAGACTCGAGATAATTAGCAAATGGATCTATAAGACTGAAAAAAAATACCTCTTGCTGTTGTTTCAATTGAAGATCCGAAAGTCTTTGCATATCCTCCTGTTGATCATGACTGCCACCTTCAGATGCTTGCAAATCTGAATAGGACTGTATGCTAGCTTCACTGTTGATGATAGACTGTTTGGTGTCTTCTGCAGATCCAGGTTCCAACACAATACATGTGGGCTCACTGATTTGAGAAGGTGAATGTTGAATGTTTGATGCGGGATTTTTCGGATGGTTGATTTCTATACACAGTTGTTCTTCATCAACATCTGATTCATAGCTGTCATAAACTGGCGGGTTTCTCTTCACGTCGAGAAAAGAGATCCACTCTCCTTCATCAGAATATTCATCAAAAATAGGTGAATCAATCACACCCTTTTCTTGCATAAAAAGATGATCAATCTCATGATCTTCTTCTTCAATCTTAGGTACTAACAAAGGATGGGAAACCTCTTGCAGGAAAGGAGAAAGATCATTTTCTACAATAGTTTCTTCTTGTAAAACATCGATATTGGATGCATAAGCTACAGGATTTAATGGATCTGAATCCATGAAATCATTAGTATAGCCATCAACCATGCCATGAAAGTCTTCTTCTCGGGAATTAGAAGGAGAAAAATTTTCATGCACATATTCATTAGAAAACTCAGTTTCATCTTCACTTTCACTTTCAATCGGATCATTACTAAGCTCATCACATGAAGAAGAATCTACTTCCTGCTGAATATAAAGCTTGTATTTTTCACAACACCCTTCAAGAAGTTTGTCAGAAGAGTAGTACCTACTGAAATGCTTATTGAAATCCGCATGAAATTCCTGCAGCGAAGATATGCTGGCAACGGGGAGTGAATTATACCACCACCTTCGAGCATCACCATGTAATGAGTATAAGAACACCTTCATGAGAGCATCTTCATGATAGACATTTAGACGATCTATGCACTGATGAAAATCTATGAGATGTTGGGCAGGGTTATCCCCTTCATCTCCACGAAATAAAGGTAGAAAATCTACGCATTCTAAGAAGGAAGGCACATGATTAGGAAAACTAGGAATAGATGAAAAATTGAAAGGTGCAAACCTCCGAGCCAAGATAGCTTCCATGGCTATGACTGTTCCGTATCAGTGAATTCGCCGACATGATCTTCCTTCATGGAGTGGATTCGAGTGGAGTCGCTAGGTGAATGATGCAGTCCTAATTATGTGACCAGCCCTTGTTCACAATCAAAATTTGGATCTAATCAATGTCGTTCTCCCAAGGAAGATTTATCATTCATCTCCGTCCCCAAAAATGATGCCAATTATGTTATCACTCCAAGAGTCACTCCCAGACTGCAAATGAGAGTAAGCTTGGTAACATAGAAATAAAAATTCTTGATTAGTTTTGTGGATTAAGAAGAAGAAAACAAGGAAGGGGAAGGACAATAAGCTGATGTAAATCAATGATGGACCATTGGGCTATGGAGTCAAGCAAACACCCTGCTCATTAAATGCAATCAATATTCATATCAGATAAAGGTTTATTGAATAGAGGAAGAAAAATATAACACAAAGAAGAACATCCATAAGGCATAGATCCTCTCTGCATAAATGAATTCAAGGTACTTGAATATAAACAGTGACTAATAGGCAAAATACATCAGATCCTCAGATGCTCAAGAATCCATTAATCAAAGGAAACCATGATCCTCAAGGTGTACAATTCATTCAAGTAAGAAGAAAAATTGGAAAAGAAAATAAGAGATACAATTTGATAACACATATATCATGAACCTTCAATAATAGAAATGTTTACAAAAACAAAATCCCCTCAGGGTTACAATGATCACAGGAAAAGTGCCTCCTACAACTCTCTCGTCTCTCTTGCTCATGAATCCAACCCCTCTCCAAGAGATATCTCCCTCCTTAAATAGAAAATATCATCCAAATAACCTAAGGAGTTCAAATCCCATATCCTCCATTGGATTCTAAGCCTTGGAGATAGGTGGCAACAGTGAAAGAGACAAAAATCCAACAAACCGCTGATTTTCAGGAATTTGTTGGAAGTCATTAATAAATTGGTTCCACCTCATGCATGAGGCCTTTGCTGGAGCTAAATATTAGGTGCAGGTGTCCCTTGACATCTAACTGATCCTTGAGAAGTCATTCTAACCCTCCTTGACATGTGTCAACCTCCCAACAAGGCGAATATGAAAACCGTGACTGCTACAGGAAATTAGTACGCAGTGCCACTGTGTAGAGTACGCAATGCCTACTTCTATATCCAATATCTATAAAAAAAAAACACATTTTAAAAAATTGAGATAGGTTTTTGTTATTTGGAATGTTATGAACAAAAACCTCCTCCATTTTTCAAAAATACCTTCTCAATTGTTCACAATAAAAGTTTTAAGTTAATGACTCAAAAATGGTAAAATAACTCTGCACAATTCGTTTTCTGCCAGAATATTACGCAGTGCCTGTAGGTAGCGCCACTGTGCTGTGTCTGTGTGTCAATTTAGGTAGCATTGTAAAAAACACAGTGCCTTCAATCTTGAACATGTGTAGAGTAATTAATTTATTTTCATGATATCAAACCCCCTTTACTTAGATGCCTTGGCAGTGCAAAGAGGTAGTGTATTTTACCACGGAGGGAACTGGTATTTAGAAAAAATCCAAAACTCTGATAGTTAGGCCTCTTCTAGATGAGAATTCTTATGCTAACAATAACATAAGAAGACGTCTAGCAAAGAGAAAATCTCAGATCTAGACATGGTCTGCAAGAGCTGCTCCATTGGAGGGACTGGGTAGTTGTCCTTTTGTGAAGCTCTATTGACGTTTCTAAAATCTACACATAGGCGAATATCTCCAAAATTTTTCCTTAGAAGAACCAAATTAGATACCCATGCAAAATGTCTAACCTAGAAGATAATTTTGGCATCTAACAGTTTCTTCAACTCTTGACACATGAGAGGTTCCAGGGAAGGGTGATACTTTGTTGGAAGGGTTTCACTTCAGGTTTTAACGGGATAGTGTGTTAAATGATACGGGTATCATAAATTTTTAGATCTCGGTAGGACCATGCAAAGACATCTTAATACTGTCTAAAGAGTTTGAGACAGGCCTTTCTTTCCTATTTAGATATGGTTTTGTTGAGGTTTACATTCTTTGGGTTTTTCAGGGTTCCAAGATTTATAGTTTCATGCATGGAACATGAACTACCGATCTTATCATTTTTGGGCCCCTTAAATCGTTACTTTAGATCAAAAAGGTTTTCTAAGTTGGCTATCCCCTTTGGTATCATGTGAGACTTTGACTTGTTGATCAACTGATTTAAATGAAGTTCGGTTTCCATCGACTGTTCCTGGAACACTTCATCATCAATGGCCAAATCTTTAAAATTGTCCCGATTGGTCAAAAAGTTTATAATTTGTTCATCCCCATCAAAAACCTTACAATTTGAAATATTGTTGGGCACTAAGGGTTTATATAACAGTTCTACAGTGAACCGAGAAACTTCATAATCCTCTAGGGATGATATCCTTGAGGCAACGATGACCAGAGAATCAACAAGAATGTTCTTCGCTTTGGGAATTGTTGTATTGTTGAAAGCTTCAAAATGCTCTATTAGCTTGTGCAATTCCTGTTGGTAATTCTTCAGGTGTGGAGAATTTCAATGTATAGTATTCCTTATCTGTATGACAATGATTTTAGAGTCTCCGTAAACATTTAATATTTGGACGTTTAAGTCTATGGCTTTCTTTAGCCCCTGTACTAAAGATTCATACTCGAAAATGTTATTTGTGCATTCAAATTCTAGTTTACAAGATAGGAAATGTCATTTACCTTTAGGATTAATGAGAATACATCATGCCCCTGACCCTTCTTGCAATTTAGATCCATCAAAGTATAGGGTCCAAAATTGTGGGCAACATGTGTCGGCTACCCCTTCCTTATTACTTTCCTCTTTTCCTCTTGCTAGTTCTATGATTTCTAATGCAGGTTCTTGGTAGAAGAGGGTTTCTTCCGCCGTTTTCGAAAAATCCTCTTGAAAAATCATTTCGGAGTTCTGAGTGAGAGGGACATCAGATGAAAGAGGGGAAAATTTCTCGAAGTAGGAGTCGTAGGAATAATTGACTAGCACAGGGAAATATGTCGATGAGAGTTCGTTTAGGGTTTCTAGGTCAGTGACAATATGTTTCAGATACCTTTCCCTATCAATTCTGATCATATTTTTGTATCCCTTCAATGGTAGCCAAAGGTGTGCCCAATCTATACTAAAGTATCCGTTTAACTTCTCAGACCAATCTCGGCTTAGTAGTAACCCATAAGCTTCTGGGATATATACTACAATGACAATCACTTGCACAAACTTATGATGTGTTGCTATTCTCATCATTACATATTTGAGTTCTCCCATGAATTTAATCTGGGTTTTTTCTAGTTGTATTACATGTTTATCGCTTTTGAGAGGAATGACATTTAATTTTTTGAAAATAGACAAGGGAATAACATTGGAAGATGCTCCTGAATCGACTAGACAATTGTGGAGGTTCTTGTTGAAAACTTCAAACATTAAAAGGAATGGTGGGACAAAAGGTTTTCCCTTATTGTCTTGAGAACATGCGTCCACAGTTGTACAACATCCCATAAATCTTGTTCACTTTGGTCTGTCCCATTCTATATTTGATTCAGCTCGGTTTTTCCTCTAGCATGGCTCCTGGTCGCCCCCTTTATCCCATTTAGTCATTGTTATCCTACGAGCAACTTCCCATCTAGTTGTAACCCAAATCTTCTTGGTATTCATGGCCGATATATTTAAAAGGGCCCCTCCACCACAGGCTAGGATCTGATCCACACAGTAAATAGGCTAGGGAAATGGTTCTTAATACTGCAAACAAAATAGTAGCATCCATTGTCTGCTAACAATGAGCTAGCTAGGAAAAAGTACATACCAAAGGCAGGTAGCATTTAGGGTATACACATATTCTTAGTGTAATAAAAATGTTGTTGTTTCTCATTACGTTTGAGCCAACCTCCATAAAGTACTACTCAAGGAGGGGCCCCATCCACTCAAGTGGGGCCTCTTCAATCCCTCAGCATCAGTAAAGGGGTTTGTTGTGTCCCCTAGGTACACCACCCAGGGGTTGTGTACCCCTATACCTATACCTTACTCTAGTGTCCCCTCACACTCCAAGGGGCCCTATAGCATGGTTTTCCGAAACATGCCTCAAAGCCTTACCCCAGGTTTGGGCAACCCAAAAAAAACACATTCACATGATGATTTTCACAAATCACTTGCCCGTCTTGGCTCAAAACATCTGACCAAGCATGGCTCTAAACAAGCTAATTTGGTCGATCGTTCTGTTCGTACGCTCTTATATTGGTGGCAATGGTTCTTGTTTAGGTGTTCACAATATACAACATGGTAGCGATATACACTCTGATATTGGTTCTTGTGTTAGTTTGAGCCATCTACAACAATGGTATGGTAGCTCCCTCACCCTCATATATGAGGGTTGGGTGGGGGGAAGGCATAATAGAAGAAATATATAATATATTTCTTCTATTAATGCCCCTCCGACCCTCATATATGAGGGTGGGAGGGGGGCATTAATAGAAGAAATATATTACTGCTACCATATCGTTGCTGTAGATGGCTCAAATTGACATAAGAACCAATATCAAAGCGTATATCACTACCATGTTGTATATTGCGAACACCTAAACAAGAACCACTGCCACCACTATAAGAGCGTATGAACAGGAACGATCGACCAAATTAGCTTGTTTAGAGCCATGCCTGGCTGGACGTTTTTGAGCCATGCTGGGAAAGTGATTTGTGAAAATCATCATGTGAATGTGTTTGTTTTGGGTTTCCCAAACCCGGGGTAAGGCTCCGAGGCATGTTTCGAAAAACCAGGCTATAGGGCCCCTCAGAGTGTGAGGGGACACCAAAGTAAGGTATGGGTATAGGGGTACACAACCCCTGGGTGGTGTACCTAGGGGACACATAAAACCCCTTTACTGATGCTGAGGGCTTGAAGGGGCCCCTCCTTGAGTAGTGCTTTATGGAGGTTGGCTCAAACGTAATGAGGAATAACAACATTTTTATTACACTAAGAATATCTGTATACCCTAAAGGCTACCTGCCTTTGGTATGTACCATTTTTTTTATTTACTATATCTGTGGGAGTTAGATTTCTTTCCTGTTCATTGCTTGTCATAGAGTTTTCTATGAATTTCAAAGCTTGTAGCAGGAATTCCTTTTGCTGAGGGATTATTCATATGTACATGACTGAAATATTAGCCTTCAACTTCTTCAAATCTTCAACTACGTTGTAATCTAGTTTGGGAGGTTCTCGGGTATGGATTCTTATAGGGTTCTTATGGGGAGCGAAAAGTTATTTCGGGTGATCAGGATTTGATCTTTCCCCTAACGTTTGGATAGTATTAAGGTTGTTTGAGAAGTGTTGACCTTTACTTCACGTTTGCACCACTGAGACCTCTGCGGGTGGTTCTTGAGACTCAAATAAGTCATCGGAAGGCATGATTAGGTCAGGATCCCATATCAGCATGGCTATATCTTCTGGTGGATCAATATCTTCCTGATAAACAACATTCATAACTGAACTGCTTGGTTGTTTGGTTAGGGAGACCTCGTCTAGAAACTAATTGGCCATCAAATTCATGGCATGCACCCATTGAGGGAAGTCTCTTTCGGTGTAGTTTTCTTGGTGATAAGTACAGAAAGAATGCGATGCTAAATTTCCCAAATCGATACTTAAGTTAGCTTGGGGAAGTTCATTTGATTTGAATGGTGGGTTCCTTTTAAAGAAATGTTTATAGGGCCTTTGGCCTTGGTTTCCCTCCCCGACACTTCTTTTCATGTTTATGATTTCATTGGATAACTTCTTAACCATGTGTTGTAGGTCCTCTATGTCCCCACTTCCCTTTTTAGGAGCTTGTTCTGCTTGTTTCCCTGGGGGTCTAGTGATAAATAGCCATCTCTGAGGAGGGGGTTGAGATTATTTCTTGACTAAGGAGACCTGACTTTCTTTGCATCCTTTCATTTGGAATTCAATCATTTTGGCTTCTTCAAGATTCTCGGCTAGGGTTAGCTTGGAAGCCCTCTTCACAAACATTGAAATAGAAGCTGGGAGGGCATTAGCGTATACTTCGATTTGCAACTCTTGAATAGGTTTAGCTTTGGGCTGGAATTTGTTTAAGATAGTGGTAAATATTTGATTAAAGTCTTTGACGCTTTCCTTCGAACTCATGGTGGCGGTGAACAACTCAGCCATCAGAGCTCCCGTAGTAGTCTCTTCTGCAAGTTTATCTAAAAAATACTTTTGAAACTTCATCAAACTAGTTATGGATCCTACATGTAAGTTAAAATACCATGTGGAATCCGAATTCTCAAAAGTTTAGGGGAGAAACCTGCAAACTATGTCTTCATGTTGGACATTCATCAGTCTGATAGCTAGTACGAATTTCTTGATATGATCTTAAAGCAATCTCGAGGTCTTGAGATCAAACTTAGGAAGAAACTTCTCTGGATGTCGGGGAAGGTTATGGAATCTCCTTGGGATGGACAAAGTGTCTCTGGAAAACCAAGGTTGATTGTTCTGTGGTAGATTTCCCCTTTATTCATCATGGTCATTGTTGTCTTCCATATCTTCAGATCCTGATTTAAACTCCTCCTCTTTTGAAAAATCATCTGGCTCAGAGACGTCACCGGCTAGTGTTTCAGGTATTAGTTTTAGAGGGTGTTCGATTTCAGTGATTGAAAAATCTATTAGGCCCTCTACTATGTTCACACAAACCTAGTCGGGGGTGTCAACCACTGGTCTGCTTATTTTTTGTCTTCGAGGAAGTATCAGATCCAAGGAAAACACACCGATCTGTCGGGCGCATGCTGTAGTGATTCTTCTAAATTGATTTAATTCCTCTTGAGGAAGAGCATAAGGTATGTCATGGAAGAGGCATTATTCCTCGGGCTGGGGTGAGTTACTCATTTCAAGAGTACTCAGTGTGTGTGGGTTGTCTTGGGAATGACTAGAAAATCATGTAGGATGTTTTGAATCTACATGATGTCTCAAATATTATATGGAATATGTATTCGGCCATTCATTCTTCAGGCCCTCCTTCTAGCACCAATTCTATTGATGGGTCCTAAATCCCTTTAGTTCAATAGAAGGAACCAAACCTGCCATTGGGGCCCAATTAGACTCTACAACATTTAATAGTGGGATGGTTCTCCAGATCTTGCGATCCGGCCAATTAATCGATGGGATTTACGTTTTCTTGTGAAGGCCTCTCCTTTGTTTCAGATGTTCTCTTTTTTGTATTTTATTTTGGTGTGACTAGTATAAGATGGAAAGCTGGTATAAACCAACTAGCCAACAAATGGGAACAAACTTAAACTACTGGAGAAGAGGATGGGTTTGGGATAACCCTTACACCTTAGCATGCAAACAATGATCGTATACCACAGGCCTAGTACTAATACATTAACCATGTGAATATTCCAATTACTGACTAAGATAGGAGTTATCAGAAGAAAACATGCATGTGATAAATAATGGTAAGAAAAATAATTCACTCAACTCTAATCATAAATCACATAATAACACAAAGATTTATTTTCATCATTAAAGAAAGAACTGTATAACATTGCATCAGATAACTTATCAATAGATTTAATAACTCTTACTCGTTATTGCATCCATTCATGAGACATAATAATAAATCTTTCTTCTCCACATCCAATCATACACACATTTGATGAAAACATAAACTTGTCTCTGGTCTAGAAGGACTTCTCAATTAAAGGAAGCTCCAAAATAATTCTTAACAAAACTAGAATTGAGAGTTTCTTGCAACAACCATCGACCTCTAACTAATCGGTCGATGCTATTATTTATAACATCAAATTAACTGAAAATAATGACTAAAGTGAAGATAAGTAAAACAAAATTCACCACGTGGCGTTCTCTCCTATCAATTTTTCTAAGAGTCATCTCAAGATATCACTTTAAAAGGGTGACTCTTCTCCTACTCTGACCATTGGATGAATAGCTCCTCACAGGTGTGGGCATATGGAAATCTGTGTTGTTCCATTGGGGCAATTAAGTGCCAGTCTAGTCAAGTATTGGGCACATGCAAATCTCTCTTATCTCTACCGCATGTGCCCAATACTTGACTAGACTAGCACTTAATTGTTGCAGCATAGCCCGATCTTTGATCGGGTGTTCCATAAACTGTCGCACCTGACCTGGCTCTATGTTTGTCACCTTGGCTAGTTCTTCTACCCATGCTGAGTCTTGCTCGATGTGCGATCTTACTATGTCGGGCAAGTCGGAGAATTCGTCGGGCATGCCAAACTCGAGGAGTCTGATATCCTTCATTGCCTTATTGATTTTGACCCAATTTATTTCGCATATTTCCCATTTTCGTGAATCTCTCGATAAGGCTCCCGAGCCATTCTTGCTCAATACTCAGAGGCATATTTCCTACAATCAAAATTAAAATCTTTTAGACACTGCATATAGAAAAACACTTGGTAAAATAAATGTATAGAGTGTAACGTGAAGAATCCAAATTGGTACATACCTGTAAATCTTGCCAAACCTGGTTGTTTGATACTTACAAGGTCTCTACAATCTTTCAAATTGCTTGCATAGATTTTGTTAGCGCCGTAATTTTTTCTCTAGTTAGGGTGGGTTACATCCACGTTCCACAGCATGAAATATCAGGTACGAAAAAATATGAGAGTTTAAGTCATGCCAGTGGTTGGTTGGCCCTTGGAGTCGGGAAAGGATGTCAGAGCCGAACATGTGTTGAAAGTATGAGTATGTTCCAAAAGAGTCAGATACTGTCATAAGGGAAGTCGTTAGGTGCCCCAGGTCAAGGATATTTGTTTAAACATAAGTCACATAAGCAAGTGCATCAACCATCATCATCTCATCATGAAGGCTGGGGAATTGAAAAATCAAGGTGATCGTACCACAAACCCTCTGCAACTCCTATCAAATGTATCTCACATGCCTCAGAACATACTCGTCGTGTGGATGTGCCACATAAAATCTTCAGTTTGCTTCAAAACATCCAGTCGCCATGAATCCAGTGTTCCCTAGCACGTTTCCATCCACTGCCCACTCTGTTATAAATTCTGGATGTTCTGCATGTGTTCTACTCACCAATAGAGCTTATGAACTGCTGGTAATTCATCTCGTGAGCCCAGTCTGATCGAAATTTTTCTCTTTGCGCCCTCATCACTTTATCAACTCATAAGACAGATACGTTGTCGCACCATGGGAACCCCTCAAAACATAATATGTGGAACACGAAGAAACTGAAGTGCCAGACTTGATCCCCAAAGCACCTGGGATTCATTCTTACTCACAGCAGGCATTCCCGAGGCTTCAAAGGGAGGTTCCTACCTGCACACGAAAACGATGGTATCGCACCATGTAGAGGCCAAAGTGGGAGAAGTTGTGCCAGAAGGAAGGACGTCGAAATCCACGCCTTCCCAATGAAAGATACCCCGGAGAAGGGGAAGGCCAAATAAGAATAAGGAATCTGGGGAAAACCAAATCCCGAGTGAGTCATTTGTAAGATCAGCCTCTGAGGAATTACTGATGCACGCTATCTGGCTAGATCCTGTTGAAGCCACAAGTCGGGGGAGCGGGAGCAGAATGAGGAGGACAGATGCCACAGGTTCCAACGTTCGAGATCTGACTCACCAACTGAAAAAGGCACAGCTTGCCATTGTTGAACTCTACTAGAAAAACAGAGAATTAAGATGACAATTGGTGGAAAAGACCCTTGAGGTGTCAGCATCACAAGGTTGTTAAGGGAACGTGACATGGCTCAAGAGACAGCTCTGGGAAGCGCAAGATACAATCGTGCAGCTGCACGAAGCACAAAGGGTGTTGGAAGAACTGAATATAAAGACATCTCAGGGAATGTGAAGTAGCCGGGGAGAAAGTTTGCACGGACCTTGTCAACGCGCAAAAGAGGCATGATTAACGAACTCTATTTTGTATTCTCAGGCGTGGCACAAATCTTGATTGTTTTTTTGAAAATTTTCATGTTCTTAATGTAAACCAGGTTAGTTGGCCAAAAGGTGTAGACAATGTCTCTTGTATGTAATCTGAGCTCGATGGAAATATAATATAAAGTCTTGAAACTTTGACGAAAGGATTCTGGTTGTAGCGGTTGAATGCATCGTTTCTTTTCTTTGTGTATGTATCTCCTATGTTCTTTGTCCATACTTGTCTTCTTTGATTTGGGACGTATTTTTCAAGCCTGGGATTTGCTGCGTAGTGATCCTTGTTTGAGTCATTCAGACAAACCATATTTCTTGCAAGTTAGCCCTGAATTTATACTTAGTGGTGCTCCAAGTTTCTTTGTTTTTTTCGTTGATATCCTTCTGTGAACAACCTCTGACACCAATCAATTTCATCGTATGGTGATGACGTGGTAAAACTGGCTTGGGACACGTGTCAATGGAAACCAGTGACTTAGCTCACAAATATTAGTCGAAGTCAGGACCTTCCTCCAGGGGTTCATTGTTAAACTAAAGCTGGGATCGTTGATGTCGAAAAGGTGTCGGGGATCGGTGATCAGAGGTAAACCTATCACGTAGTTTCCTTTGGGTTAAAATCCTCAAAACTCCTGATTCCGAAAAATTTTTGGAAGTCGGCGATCAAAGAAAAACTTTAGCGTGGTCTGAATGTCTGTCGCGATTTGGTCTACTCCAATTTTTCTAAGCACGTCGAGTATCGACTATCAACGATATCATTTCTTTCTTCGTTTAACGTTTACTCTTTCTCCTTTTACTGGTGTCGAAGGGGATCGGTTTTCGACGGTATCCTTGTATGATGCTTGTAGCGAAAGAAAACTTCCTTTTGATGATGCCGATTGACGCTCGACGACTGCGGGTTTTGAGTGATTTTATTTCATCCTTTAATTCCTTTCGATGCCGAATCTTTGAGCGCGTAGGGGGGAAGTGTTATGGCTGCTGATTTCGTATTTAAGCATTTAAGTCTTTTTTTAATTCATGAGTTTTCATAGATTCAAGCAAACTTTGGAAGACTTAATGAGAGTAAAAAATGATAGGCAAAGGAAACATTTTTCGTAATGAAGTCGAATTAGACAATGTAAAAGATCAAGTGGTACCCAAAAAGTAAAATTCGACAGAGGCTTTTTAGGGTGTGTTGAATGCTCAACACCAGGTTAGACTTGACTATAGGTACTTCAGTAGAGATATCAACTTTTCGGACTCAAGCACTGGAGGTAAATGAAAAAATAAAAATAGCTCAGCAAGATATCTTCATGAAGGTTGATGCCATCCAGAAATACTACTAGGGAGTAGACATTGCTCTAAAAGATATCTATATTAAAGAAAGAGAAGCTCGCTCAACTCGAGTTAAGTTTCAAGAGGCCATATTATTGGTACCAAAGGATGATGTGTTTGATGTCCATCGACTTTCTATTTCAGAACAAATAAAATGTGATATGGATTTAAAGACCCGGGAGACAAATCTAGCAGAAAGAAAAAAACTTGCCAGATAGGTAAATGAAGCTTGTCTAGAAGCGTTGTCTTCACTAGAAAAAGGACTAATTTATTTTGAGGGAAAATATATCTCTGAAGCTCTGGGTCAAATTGATATAGCAAAGAACTAGTATAATTCCAGAACAAGCAAAGAAGAAGTTCTGACGACCATCCAAAAAATGAACTAGATCGATCTCCTTCAAATAAATAAATGGATAGTAAATCCAAGCTTACAGTTACAGGTCACATCTCAAGGAGTGAAAAGGATACAAGAAAAGTTGCCTCAGGTAGAGAGGAAGTTATACACTTTTGAGGTGAAGGAAGAAACTAAGCCTTCAAGGTTAGAGGTGTAATTATTGAGTAAATGCATCCAATGTGTTGAATATGGGAAAACAAGAACATCCGAAAACAAGTAAGGGAATATGCATATGTTATTCACATATTAGAAGGACAGATGGCATCAAACAAAAAATGCCAGAAATGAATGCCAAATCATCAAGAAGATCAGACGACAGAAGTGTTTTGGTCAGCAGGCAAAGAGATTGCCATCGAAGCTCATCATTCTCTATATTCTATTTTCTTATTTCAAATATTTGTTATTTAAATTAGGAGAAGTCCAACCATTTTGAGTTGTGACAGTTTTGTATAAATACATAGATTGAAGATCTATTAAGGGTTGCTTCTTGTTGATTGTAATAGAGAAAACTCTCCTTATTGAGTATTAATACAAGTGCAGACATAGATTCCATATTTTGTTTAGTTTGGGTTGTGTGTTTCTTTTGTTTTTCCATATCTCATCATCTCTTTATGCATTCCTTGATAAATGTTTGATTTCAATTTAGTACAACAACTATTGTAATCGTATTTCATCAGTAATTTGTTAAGTAAGCAGTTTTTCCTCTGCATTTACTGTGAGTAAAACAATACCTGCGAGTTGTGTGGATTATTGTATGTTATAATTTATTCAAGGTTACACTATCTATTTTCTTCCACTGCAACAAGATGAGACTCTTCAACAATTGATTCCTTACTTTGTTTTGCAGTTTTTTAGTTTCCTCTCACACCATTCGATATTACAATTTTGACTTAGACACGGAATACGACCTCTGTGCTGCCATACTGTTAATTTCATTTAAGAATTTTTTCTCATATAACTAAGGTATAAAAATCACTTTTAAAAAACACTCTCTTAAACTTTCCTGATTCCTGACATTACTCTTTGAGCCTTAAGTTTAATCTCAGGAACAACAATGCATATACTATATTCACTTGTAGATCAGATGATCAATATTTAATCTTTTGTTAGATGGACAATCCTAGCTTATCTATAGGTTTCAAATAAATCGATGGTCAAGACTTAATCAGGAGTTGAGATGAACGATTCTCGTTCACTCCGGGACTTTGACTATTCATGGCTCCAAGACTCTGGATTAGAGAAATACATTTGGAGGTTTACCTACCAAATACGTCATAGAGTGGTGGTGATTGCTTACTGTTAGTTAAAACCTTCGCTTACGTTATCCTTCCACTATTCTTGATCAATGGTCGAGAACGCTCCTGAAGTATATCAACGGTTAGCGTTACTTCGTGACTCACGCTTACTCTATCCTTCCACTATACTTGATCGGAGAGTCAAGAAATATTCCATAGGATCTTAGATCAATGATTCATGACTTTCGTATACCTAATGTGCCAACTATACCTTGACACTTGTCACATGATTGGGCCACGTGTCACATTTATCTTCTTCCACATGTCTCACTTCGTGGCTTAGATACTTCATGGCACTTTTATACCATCCTTCGATCATATCCGAAGTGTCGAATAGATCTACCACCATATATTTTCAACTGTCTTGATCTTATGGTCTTTGTTTATTTTGGAACTTCAGGGTTCAGGAGTTCTTGGTTTATCTAAGCTGCTTATCACTAGAGTAGGTCAAGGCCAGAGTTGACCAACTTCTTCCTTAGCACACTCTAACGATTTCTATATTTTCACTCCAGATATACAATTGATGAGATTTCTTGTTCTTCCTCTGATCCGATGGTCGACAAGAGTTCATGACTTTGGGGCTTCAGTCTTCGACTAAACTTACCTGTTTCAGGCTCCTTTTCTTCGGAGTGGTCAACACCAGAGTCGACCACCTTCTTTCCTTTAGTGTGATCTGACGGTTCAACATTTCCATTCCAGATCGAATCTTGATCCAACAGTTGGGAAACCATCCGAATATCCTTCCTTGTCTCCAATAATCACCGTAGTGGAAAAGTGGCAAAGTGCCGAAGTAATTTATCCGCTACTTGATCCAACGGTCTATAATGCTAATCTAATGGTTGAGATTTATTCCATCCCAACCTATGAATTCACCTCGATCTAACGATCCTAGATTGTCCTAAACTAAGAATTAATGGTTCCCATAACTCGATCCTTTAAAAAAGAATTTCTTCACTCACAGAACTCTATCTCCTATGTTATTTCAAATGCGCCATCTCTTCTGATCTTTGATTAACATTCTTCTTTCTGAGCTTTGGGTTTATACTGGATTCTTCTGCACCCTGTTGACATCAATGACAATATCATACCACTGTGTCCAACAATAACTTCATTGGTATTTCATTTTGTTCATGCATTGTAATTACACCAATATTTGAAACCATACCATGAAATATCCACAACAATAAGATTTAACACACCAAAGGGTCCCCATTGGCACCTTCATTAGTAGCACAGAGTGTACTAGGGTTTCCAAGCACTCCACATAAAGCACCCCAAGTATACTAGGGTTTCCAAATTCCAAAAAACCTTATCAAGATCAAGTTTTTCTTTACTTATCTAATGTTTCTTGCAATATATAGAAATTTTCTTCAATAATTCCATCATTGAATACAATGAGAGAAAATGCAAATGATGAAGAGTAGAAAAGCTTGAATTATTCTCATGTTTTTTTTTTATGGTTAATGGCAATTTTCTTCAATGTTGTTAGTATTCTTATACAATTAGGTCATGTCTACATTAGCTCCCTCTTGTCATCACTGCACTCATCCTACCACCATATTTGTGTATACACCATTTTATATGGCACTTAGTGAAAGATTCTAAAAAATGCTTATACACTTTGTCTTTGTGAATCCCCACTTGATTTCATATTTTATGAGCATTATCGATTCTTGTCAACATAGGGAATGGTACCTTCACTAGCATCACAATAGTCCAACCTACTTGTTCGAACAATAATTGCATTGGGATCATAGCCAACATTTTTCTTGGCCACACAATAACATGTCTTCTTGAGTATTATGCATCCTTTTCATTAATGTTGCATCGTTTTATCTTCTTCATAAGTATTTTATCATCCACATTAGTGTCTTTGTATCATCTCATTTGGGTCCTAAGAATACATTTATTGTCTCTTGAATCTCCTTGCAATCATATTTTGTGTCATAATTCCATCTTACTAGGGATTTTATGCCATTGGACCAAATTGTCAATATGTCCTTGAATAAATTGAGGAGGCAAGTTACAACTCGCCATTAAACTCTAACTAAGCCTCATATGGATGAATAGTTGGTTGTGTTGGACTCAGGGCACCAGATTATAACTAGGTTACCACTCATCTCCTATGATTATGTTTCTCGGAAAATGGTTTGTTCGAGGATCTCCAGAATTAGGGTTTTGCTCAGTAAGGGACAATGCAATTTCTGAACTAGGGGTCGATTTTGAAAAATGTTGTGTCGGGTGATTGTGGGTAGTGTGGTAACATGGGCCTTGGAAAACCACACTTGTAGGAGTGTACATAACTTAATTATGTTGCTTGGTTTGGATTTTATGCTCCCAGAACAAATTGTCAATATGTCCCTAAATTACTTAAGGAGGCGAGTCACAACTCACCATAAAACTCTAAATAGGTCTCAGATGGATTAACCGTCAGTTACATTGGACTTAGGGAACTGTATTACAGCTAGGGAAACTCCTCCCCTGTCATTTCATTTCCCAAAAAATGGCTTGTTCGAGGATATCTAAAACTAGGGTTTTGCTTAGTAAGGGACAATGCAATTTTTGATATAGGGGTCAATTTTGAGCAACACTTTGTTAGACGATTGTGGGTTGTGTGGTCACATGGGCCTTGTCAAAATACACTTGTAGGAGATTAAAAAACTCAATTGGACTGCTCGGTTTGGATTTTATACCTCTAGAACAAATTGTCAATATGTCCTTGAATTACTTGAAGAGGTGAGTTGCAAATCGCCATAAAACTATAACTAGGCCTCAACTGGATGATTTGTCTACTGCGTTGGACTCAAGGCATTGAATTACATCCAGGGGCACCCTTCCCCTAGGATTCCATTTCCCAAAAATTAGTTTGTTCGAGGATCTTGGGAACTAGGGTTTTTCTTAGTAAGGGACAATGCAATTTATGAACTAGGGGTTGATTTTTAAAAACACTGTGTCCAATGATTGTGGGTAGTGTGGTCATTTGGGACTTGGCCAAAAACACTTGCAAGAGGTTACAAAACTCAATTATGATTCTTGGTTTGGATTTTATGCCCCTGGACTAAATTTGCAATATGTCCTTGAATGGCTTGAGGAGGCAAGTTGCAACTTTCCATAAAAATCTAACCGGGCCTCGGATGGAAAAATCATTAGTTACATTGGACTTGGGGAGTTAGATTAAAACTAGGAACACTCCTCCCCTATGATTCTGTTTCCCAAAAAGTGGTTTGTTCAAGGATCTCCAAAACTAGGGTTTTGCCGAGTAAGGGACAATGTAATTTATGAACTAGGGTTCGATCTTGAATAACACCATGTCGGGAGATTGTGGGTAGTGTGGTAACGTGGGACTTGGAAAAAAACACTTGCAACATATTACAAAACTCAATTATGCTGCTTAGTTTGGATTTTATGCCCCCAAACCAAATTGTCAATGTGTCCCTAATTGGCTTGAGGAGGCGAGTTGCAACTCCCCATAAAACTCTAAATGAGCCTCGGATGGAAGAAATTTCATTTGTGTTGGACTCTTGGTACTATATTACAGCTAGGGGAACCCTTCCCCTGTGATTCCATTTTCCAGAAAATGGTTTGTTTGAGGATCTCTGGAACTAGGGTTTTTCATAGTAAGGCACAATGAAATTTATGAACTAGGGGTCAATTTTGAAGAACACTATGTCTGGAGATTGTGGGTACAATGGTCATGTGAGACTTTTCCAAACACACTTGTAGGAGCTTACAAAACTCAATTGTGCTTCTCTATTTGGATTTTATGCCCATAAACCAATTTTCCAATGTGTTCTTGAATGGATTTAGGAGGTGAGTTGCAAGTCACCATAAAACTCTAACCAAACCTCAGATGGACGAACTATAAATTGCGTTAGACTCCTAACATTAGATTACAACCAGGGGAACCCCTCCCCTATGATTTTATTTCCCCAAAAATGGTTTTTTTGAGGATCTCTTGAACTAGGGTTTTGCATAGTAAGAAACATTTCAATTTTTGAATTAGGGGTCGATTTCAAAGAATATTGTGTCGGGCAATGTGGGTAGCATGCTCACATGGTCCTTGGAAAAACACACTTACAAGAGATCATGGAACTCAATTATGTTGCTTGGTTTGGATTTCATTCCCATACACCAAATTGTGAATATGTCCTTGAATGGCTTTAGGAGGCGAGTTGTAACTCACCAAAAAACTCTAACCAGGCCTATAGTGGATAAATTTTTAGTTGCGTTGGAATCCTGACATGAGATTACAGCTAGGGGCACCCCTCCCCTATGATTTTGTCGCACATAAAAATGTTTTCTCGAGGATGTCTGGAACTAGGGTTTTTCAATAAGGTACAATGCAAATTTTGAATTAGGGGTTGAACTTGAAGAACATTGTTTTAGGCGAATATGAGTAACGTGGTCATATGGGTATTGGCCAAACACACTTATGGGAGCTTACAAAACTCAATTATGCTACTTATATTGGATTTTATGCCCCCAAACCAAATTGTTAATGTGTCCTTGAATGACTTTAGGAGGCGAGTTGCAACTCTCCATAAAACTCTAWCTGGGCCTCCGATGGAAGAACCGTYAGTTATGTTRGAATATTGACACTGGATTATAGATAGGGGAATCCCTCCCCTATGATTATGTTTCYTATAAAATGGTTTGTCTGAGGATATCCAGAACTATGGTTTTGTTCAGTAAGGCAYAATGCAATTTCTGAACTAGGGGTCAATTTTGAAGAATACARTGTCAGGCGATTATGGGTAGTGTGTTCATGTGGGCCTTGGCCAAACACACTTATGGGAGATTAAGGAACTCAATTATGTTGCTCATATTTGATTTTATGCCCCTAGACCAAATTTTCAACGTGTCCCTGAATGGATTTAGGAGGYRATTTGCAACTTTCCATAMAAATCTAACCAGGCCATAAAAGGGTATATACAATGAATATCATATCCTGTTCTATGCCCTTGTATAAAATATAGGGTTTCAGACATTACAAATTGGTTGCATGATGCAGAGTGAACTTCAATGTACTTTTAATGCCACTTATTACATCCATAATTTTTCTTGTCCCCTATATTAGATGCTATAATTTTTATCAACACCTATTAATAGTATTTATATCACAACATTATACATCGTAATTGAATCTAGAAATGCCTTGGGTGCGAATCAATTGACATAGAATGAATCTGAACATGTGTATAGTGGAAAGTGCTTATGATAGTTGGAATAAGTAAAAGAAGTGTGGGGTTTGTGTGAGCATGTATTCTCATACATATAGCATATACCAATGTTGAGACATATTCCATGCTCTCAAGTGTAACACGTCCAGTACCTAAATAATAAAAAATTTCGTTCTTCCTCAAGAAAAAGAATCCCCGAAGTCCTACGGGGGTCTAGTGTGGGCTAGTTCTTCCCTGATCACCTCCCTGTGATCGTGGGTTAGGACCACAGGCAAAACAAACCAGGTGCCTTTCTCAACTCGTGACCTCACGAGTCGTGAATCAAAGGCCCTCCAGTCTTCTTCACAAATCGCCAATACCCGAGATTATGAAATGGGTATAGCTTCCTTTTGTCAGCGTCCGCTACACATGACCACCGGCTAGGCTAAACTCTAGATCCTCTTGCTACTCGTGACTTCATAAGTCCAAGTGTTGAGCGTTCATTCCCTTCTCCCGCGAATCCCCGAGACACGAGGAGTCAACGGAGCATTGACTCCATTTTCTAGGCGAGGCGGGTCCACCCGTCAATCACGCGGGCCCCACCTTGAAGTGTTGCCATGTGTTCTCTCGTGCTTGGCTCTCGGCACTTCGCTACTCGCGACTTGGAGCACCCAACCTTTGGGTTCTTACCTTGCGAACCTCCAAGGTAGC